>CM034541.1:9352362-9357362 GCA_020002185.1 Paraescarpia echinospica
CATCAACTCAAGTCATTTCTGGGGTACCACAGGGCACAGTAGTGGGGCCCCTACTTTTCCTACTTTACATAAATGATCTGCCAGACAATCTATCCTCAATTGTTCGCCTTTTTGCAGATGACTGCCTGTTATATTCACCGATTAAAACTGACCAAGACACATCTGTCCTCCAAAATGATCTGGTCAAACTTGAGAAATGGCAACACACGTGGCTTATGAAATTCAACCCCACTAAATGTTATGCAATGACAATAGCCTCAAGAAAACCGACAACAAATCTCTACACCTTCTGCGGACAACAACTTAAATCTGTTGAATCACATTGTTATCTTGGCATACATATATCAAATACATTAAATTGGACAATACAAAGCAACTCAGTCACAAAAAAAGCACAACAGACATTGGGAATTATTAGAAGAAATTTAAATAAATGCCCAACCCAAATCAAGTCCATAGCCTACACAACCCTTGTCCGCCCTATACTTGAATATGCGTCAGCATCATGGGATCCACATTGCCTAAGAAATATCAAACTCATAGAAAGAACCCAGAGACAAGCCGCCAGATTTTGTAAGAACAACTATTCTAGAGAGCCAGGAACGGTAACACAACTCCTTAAAGATCTCCAGTGGGACACCCTCCAATCAAGAAGAAAAACCCAGACTTAGCATATTATATAAAGTGGAACATAACCTCATAGATATCCCACTAGATCAATACATCAAACGCAACACCAGATGCTCACGTAAACATAATAAACAGTAAGTACAAATCGGGCACTCGACAAACATATTTGAAAACAGCTTTTTCCCAGTCACAATAAAAGAGTGGAACTCTCTACCTCCAAGCATTGTATCAAGTACATCACTGAATTCATTCCAGATTAGTCTAGCCCAACATGTAAAACATTATTCCATAAGAGCCACCATGCGCACTGGCGTGATGTGTCTATAGGACATTTTGCCAGTCAAAATACAGACAGATACAGACAGACAGAAGACAGCATCGGTCGGCTGGTTCTAAACTACTTTCTGTTCCCAGAGTTAAGACGAACGCTGAAAATCAAGCTTGTTCTGTTGCCACACCAAATCTGTGTAACTCACTCCCTGCCATTTGAAGACAGCATGAAATATAGTTTATTTTTACTGTCATCTAAAAACTTGTCTTTCTAATACTGCCTATCCTCTTTAGCTTCTTAGCAATTCCATCCATCTGTTGACCACTTTCACTTTGTATATGATTCTTAGAACGCTCATCCCTTTTGTTTTGTTGCGCCAGTAAGCTCGGACTTTCCGAGGGTATTGGCACAAAAGACGTAATGTATGTAAGCATGAGACCGTTATAAAGTTGCATTTATTTGTCGATGCTCCAAATGACAAATAATTAACAAGTCGACCATCCAAAAACATATGATTTAAATGTGCAGCCCACCTATCAGATATATCAATTGTGTTTAAAACTTTGACATATATATATATAATACCTACATTGTTCATATTTGTAAAATGACTAAATCATGTATTATATATGTACTTGTCGATTCTTCACATTACCCATCCAGTTCACATCGTGTGTTTTCAAACGAGTCTTAATTCCCCGTCGTTTTACAGCCTTCTGAAGTTTCTAAGAGCTCATATATCTTTGCAATGCAACGTTTTAATACAACCCAATATAAACCTTGTAGTTAGCACTTTTATTTTGACTTCGTTAAACCCTCATTGCTTCTGCGTTGTCAATACACTTTCTGTTAGTAAATCAACAACAGGCACATTTTTGTACGTTGCCGTTTGCCGCTTCCAGCGGGTTCGAATCGTTCACAACACAAATGGTGATGTTCAACAACGAACCGCGATGGTCGGAGACATTCACCTATTCGGACATGTCTCCGGACAAGGCAAGTTGTGTGATATTACTTCGGTGAAATGAATGACTTTTATGTCATCTTCTTCTTCGGTGTGCCCTGTTTGTCGCGAGTGTTGGCGATCTTAGCCTTGCAAACCAATCGGTTGTCTATCGTCATGATATCTGTGATTTGTATTCCCTGACGGCCTCTGCAGATTTTCTACTCAATCTTCACTGTTGTTACTAGAAGTGCACATTTTTTTTTCTTGCTAGATTGTCAATGAATCTTGCTTGTTTTGTTGCAATTTCGCTAATGAGCTTTCTTTTCCATTCTTGGCTGTACTGCTGATGTATCCATTACTTTTCTTTTCAGTCAGCACTTCTCAAAAATCATACTTCAGTGGATTTTACGGATGTGTGATGTTTTTACGATTTGATCGTTTATTTATTGTTCAGGATTCACACCCAAGTCACAACAAGTATAACAATTCATATAAATATTTTGTCATATATCATTTTGCGATGTTTTCTAAATTAGATGCAATAGTACAGCTTTGTACTGAACACAACATTATCTACCGTTATTTGTCCGTCTTGGTATGGGTTCAATGTTATGAAACTAATTCACCATAATTGTTAAAACATAAGGCTAATTTATTCACACCTACAAGATCTTGTTTAAAACTGCGATCACGTACCCATGAACACATGTGGGCTAAGTAGATTGACCTGCAATAATGTCTTAGCTCAAGATCTGTCGGGTTCTTCTTCTGGTTGTTGTTCTCTTTACTGCACGACATCTCAACGTATCCATGGTGTCACCGAGCTTGATCTTTCAGATGCGGGGTTTGTCTTTGGAAATTATCCTGTGGGACTCTGTGGCAAATAAGTCGAATATGTTCCTTGGCGAAGTCCTACTTGATCTCAAACATACTTACTTCTAGGACGACACCATCTGGTACAGGTGTGTGCATTGGCTAGTCGGTCTGCATGGATTATTCCGGCAAAGGGTCGGGATTCCAGATTGTCAACTATATGTGCCAAAGTAATCTGACAGTAAATTTGTGAAACAGCAGACTGCGCTATCGCAAATCCAAGGTATTGGACCATTATATGCCGTTCACTTGATATGTATTGTCTTTGAGGGTTACTTCAGCTGTCGCCAGTATATTTCTCTAATGTGCCTATGTAAATCATGTATCTACTTGATACACGATCTCCTTCGCAATCGCCTTCACTTATCTTCATAATGCTGTTAAAGAAATACCAGTAGTTCTAAATAGAAACATTCTTGATTCTTGCAACAACGTAGCTAACGAGTATACAATGGTTTACCAGGATTTGCACTAACGGCCCCTCGTTAATGTAAATATGGCACATGTGTGCTATGCACCGTTCATGTGACTACGAGTAATCAAAAATAATGTTTTCAGTTTATTCGACCACGACGAGAACGTCGGTCCCCTGCCGACGAACTCACTCGAACAAAACGACCGCGGTGTCTTTGCGCCGAGAGTGGTGGTCGACGCCGCCGCCGTGGGCAGAGGAGGCAGTGGCAGCCTTGGTGACGACGACGACAGTCCGTGTGTCAGCACGACAAACTCCTGCTGGTCGGAGCAGGCGAGTTTGTGGGCGGACTTACTGGCAACATCGTCGCAAGACCCCGTCAACGTGCGCATCACAAAGTGCGCCACTACCGGTGAGTAGGTCTGCACTTCCGGTGTGTACGTCTACTCCTCTTCTCTACACCTAAATATCTTATTCGCTCTATGTTGCTCCAGTTCACCCATGTGGCTATAGACAGTGGTGCATATTTTTGTCTTCTCAATGTAGTTACATCGTGGCAGAATGTTTCCCAGATAAGTCGAGATGGTGTTCAAATGAACAAGTATGCTGGAGGGGTGGAGCTTAAAACGCTCTTAAGCATTGCTAAAAACTGGACACAGCCATATACGATCCGTAGATGTGTGTTAATGATCCCCGAATTGCTTAATGTTGTCTTTTTAACTTAACGGTGATGATAGAGGTATAGTAGGATGGGGTCAGATGGGCCGATAAGTGTCGGCATATATTACATATCCAAGAAATAACAAGTGTTTCTGTTAAACCACCAACATATTATTTACAACTTATTTCCTAAACGAAATTAACTCGCAAAGAATTTTGACAACCGATACTGTAAGTGAGTGTGTTTACGTGGGTCGTTTTAGGACCTTCTTTAGAAGACATCAGTTTTCAGATGACATGTTACATCACCAATATTTCAATCTTCGAAGTATTGAAAGTCATCTGTCGAAAGGACCTGTGTAGAATACTTTGAGCGGGAAACGATGATCAATCATTGGCTTATGCATGACATAAAATGCATTGGTTTCATGTATGGTGGTTCGTGATGGTGAATGTCATTGCAAGGGGGTAGGGATACATCATTAAAAAATTACCTGCTCCAGAATAATTTTATATCGCCACTGTTTGCCAAGGTTATTGCTAATACTACGGTATTGTTAAACAAATATTATTGGAATAATTTGTCTTATACTGTTTTGTAAAAAGTGAATTATTCGGTACCAGTCAATGTGCGGCCCATCTGTCCTCACATACAAAAACGGTTCATAACATAATTGAATTTTCTTTCAAGTTTGCTTTTTGTTGTATATAGTTAGTTGTTTTGGTTTATCTATATGTTTATAGACAATGCGTTGTTACAACTAGAACATCGATAAGGGGTGATCGTTGTAAGAATATATGTTGTAAGCCATCAAAGCGGTCACAATGGAAAAGAGATGTTGTGCTCACCCATCGTGTGCCACGATCAATGTTGCAACGGCATTTAAAATTGAATGTAGCAATCAGAAAGCAACAGCTGCTTTGAAGTCAGGAACAGAGAATTCCATCTTACAGTGACATACGTCAGAAATGCATCGCCATGTTTTATTGGACACAGAACAAGCAGTCTATAAGCGTTCGTGAAACTCCAAGTTTGCCAAGATTGTTCGACCTATATCGGACATTCCAAGAAAATGTGGCTACATATTGCGAGAAGGTCGACCATGCCGCAGTCTTGGCAGTTGAAAATACATTAATTAAAAAAATCATGTCATAAATATTTACATAACAAGAATGTGTAAACAATTACAGCATTTCTTTAAATGGCT
>CM034541.1:9362362-9433288 GCA_020002185.1 Paraescarpia echinospica
GATGTTAGTCAGCACGTTGTGGTACCGTATAGACACGAACCAGTGAAGATGCTCTGACAACTGACCGGGCCCGCTTGCGCAGATTCGCCGGTAACCGATTCGCCTTAGGCTTCGCCTCTGTTGTGTTCTTCAAAGGAACGGCAGATTTCTTTACATCTGACTTACGCCTGAAACCCATCTTCCATTGTACGAAGCCTTCGAAGTCGTCAGTAGCAACGGAATGCGAACCACAAATAATGCTAGTTGCCGTAGCATGCGTCCAGTCGGCCCTGCCGTTTCGAACAAAACATTCCCATTTCTGCCGAGTAACTGGCTCTTTGGGAAATTTGTGCACAGAATGGCCAGTCAGATTTGAATTGTTGCAGTTTCCAACAACACATTTGTTCACCATTTCTATATGTGAACGAATGTATACCAGTTCAAACATCCACCAAAGAAATCCAGCCGCCGAGAACGCTAGCGATCCCGGGAATGTTTTCCACAACTGAGGTCACGATTCTGCCCCTCGCGGCATTTCCGGAAAACAGACTTTTCGAAGCCTGCACCAAGACAGGTCCCGTTTAATGTCAATTTTAGAAATGTTTCAGCAAATGTGTGGTTTTGGGGTTGTCATTATATTGCAGAACACATATGTATATGCATATTTTTATACTTATTAGCAATTTTTGTCTCCCAGGATATGGCCTTTAACGGTCCTGCGGACTCATGTCAAAGCTGGGGACAGTTCGTTTGCGGTCGCCGCGGCGACTTTGTGGAACACTTTGCCTAATGACGTCTGATTGTCTGTCTATTTTCAAGGCACGCTTAAAGACTCATTTTTTTCGGCTCTCGTTCTTGTCCAATGTGGCATAGTTTAGTCTCTGCATTGATTTGTTTTATATATCTTATGTATTAATTAACCTATTTATATATTATATATTATACCTACATGTACAGTAGTTCAGTTAAATTAATTGACAATGTGTTATTTCTACATAGAACTATAGCTATGATCATTATTTTAGTATATTTATTTAATTACTGTATTTATTTTTATTTTACTAATATTAATTTTATTTAAAAAAATGCATATTTATTTAGCTATCATTATTACCTCTATCTGGGTTCTATATGTTGTAAAGCGCCACGAACAATTTATAATTGAATCTGGCGCTATATTAAATACAATATATTATTATTATTATTTCATGATTATGATGCTACTGACATCCACACTTAAATGCCTTCTATTTCTGTTTGATTTGTTCCAGATTGCTAAAAACACTCTTGTATTGCTTCGCTAACCGACGAGTGAAGTCTTTTCCAAGGTTCGTGTGTCTGTTTTCTTTAACGCCGGGACGGTTATACACGTCATGTTCGACATTTTCAAGAAGGTAAGCACATCTTCACATCTTGAAGTAAATGGTCTAAATTCAAATTTCCATGGAGTGGCTCATATTTGGGCGGCCCCGCATATGTCTTTGAAAAGACTGTTGGTGATGCATCACATTTCATAATTTAACAAATGCGATGATTAATACAACAATTAAGAGGAGCTGTTATCGCCGTCTTTTTCATCTACATTTTGACTGTTAAGTAAACGTAGCCAATATTCACATTATAATAAATTATGTCCGAGACTACGTAACACAAAACTCATAGGAGGGATTAGCGGTGTCAAACTGTATCTTGCCTTTCCAACTACACCCACATTGTGGCTCACATAAAAATCTCCAACTATACACCTTATCAATATATTGAGGAGTTAAACATATCTTCAGTCATCACCCAAAACATTTGGCGTCTCAGCTCCTTAACATCTTCCGGTTCCGATGGAAAATGGAACAGTTTCTGGCGGCCTCACTAGGTCTAGGGAAGGTCACTCTTAAAAGAAATATCAGTCCTGTTCCAGCGTCTGCGGACGTGGACTGAAATAAATAAATAAATAAACAAATAAATAAATAAATAAATAAATGAATGAATGAATGAATGAAACAATCAATCAATCAATCAATTAATTAATAAAATAAATAAATAAATAAATACTGAAAGATATATATATATATACACCGATACCTAGATAGCTAGCTACCTACCAAGCTAGCTAGATCGACAGACCGACCAACCGACCGAGCGACCGAGCGACCGAGCGACCGACCGACCGACCGACCGACCGACCGACCGACCGACCGACCGACCGACCGACCGACCGACCGACCGACAGATCGATCAATCAATCAATCAATCAATCAATCAATCGATCAACCATTAAATCAATAAATCGATAAGTTGATTCCTCAGCAGAAGACGAGAGCCATCGTGGCCGAGCGAGTGCGTCGCCCGTACATTGTGCCGCCCAAGTCGCCATCCCCCAATCTGTCCGAGTTCAACAGCGCCGAGATATACATCCTCAACGACGTCTTCTCCAAACAGAAAGAGTTCGACGAGCAGGAGGCAGCGAGGACGAGGTTTGTGCTTCCCCGTTATCACATGTACAACTGTGTCATGTTTGGGACGGGGTAGATAATTAGTGATATCTGATTCAATATTGTGAGTAACTTAGTAAAATACCAAACACGTCACTCTCTCTGTCTCTGTTTCTCTGTCTTTGTATCTGTCTGTCTGTCTGTCTGTGCGTGTCTCTCTCTATCTCTGTCTATATATATATATACTGTATATATATATATTATATATATATATATATATATATATTGTATATATATATAATATATATATATTATATATACATATATATACATGCATATATGTATGTATATATGTATATTTGTATATATATATATATATCGTTCGCTCACTCGCATATATATATATATATATATACATATATATATATATATATATATATATATAGAGAGAGAGAGAGAGAGAGAGATAGAGAGCAACAGAGCGAGCGAGTGAGCGTATTATATACGTATATATATATATATATACACACATAAACACACACACATATATATAAATATATGTATATATATAAATATATATATATATATATGTATATCATTCACTCACTCACCTACCCACCCACCCACCCACCCACCCACTATATGTATATATATATATATATACATATAATATATATATAATATATATATATATATATACACGTATATACATCGTTCGCTCGCTCTCCCACTCACCCACTCACTCGCACTCACTCAACTACCCACCCACCCACTATGTTCTCCCCATCTCTGTACGTGCGGGCGTGCGACATGTATGAGTGCGTGTGTATGTTTTCTGATTTTTAACAGTACTGTTCCAGATTCGACTTCTCGTCTAATTGCGGTGTTCTAAAATGTTTTATTTCTTTGCTTCGTTCTTGTAAACACGCAGATTAAAAAATAAAGCCCTATCAGCGTGTTTCTCATCTTATACCCAGTAACGTATATAGTACATGCTCTTGTTTGCGAGCGCAGGATTCTGGAGCGCGACCTGGTGTGCTTCAAGGCACGTATGCTCGCTCAGCAGAACGAAGCGATCTCGAAGGGGGCCAACGTCGACGATCCCAGCCTGTGTCAGCTTTGCCTCAAGCCGACCACCACCGGCACCCCGTTCATTGCTTGCTATAACTGCGGCAGGCGGGCCTGCAACTGGTGCACCGGCTTCAGCTGGTCACACGTCGGTGTATGCGTGAGTAGTACTTTAGAGTTTTTGGATAAGCACCCGGGGGGGGCAGGGGCATCCATGGTAAAATCTAAGATGGCGCTTGTCTCCACGTGACCGAGCCCCTAGCGAAAAGAAGTGCAAGTAGAGGCGCCACCTGTGGAGTGTCTGCTGCAGAGGGGGGAATTAGCGTGTTACGACCTCAGTTCTACCACCTGGCGGAATGTTATGGAGGTAGTGCCTCCTGCGGGGGTAAAGAGGTGATCACTTAGAGATATGTGTGTGTGTGTGTGTGTGTGTGTATGAATGCGCGTGTATGAAAGAACTAACGAAACACAAGAGTATACGAGTGCACACGACTTTTATTGACGAAAGATACAAGCATACGTGTAATATTACATACATGAAACCATGTTTTATTAACCGAAGACAAGTGGACGACGATGTGACATGACTTGCGGGTGAGCGAACACCACGTCAGCGGTCGTGAGCTTAGGGGTCATGACGACAGTAGTATAGGTGGACTTGACAATACGTAAATCAGCAGGCGGAGGTGGTTGCATGTCTATTTTAGCTGACCTAAGGACATTTTCCATGATGTACTTCCGTTTCCTGTTTTCCCATAATGCATCACTTCCTGTCACGTGACTTGAGAAAAACGATACGTAAATCAGCAGGCGGATGTGGTTCCATGTCTATTTTAGCTGACCAAAGGACATTTTCTACTTCCGGTTCCTCTCACGTGACTTGAGAAAAAACGATGATGAGGTGCATGTGCTCCTATGTTTATATCACGTGACCTTCCCTTAGTGGAAAGAAGTGCACCTGTAGCGCCATCTAGCGACTCGGGTGGGTAGGACGGGTGGGCAAGTGCCTCCGGTGACGGAGGGGTGCGCGCGCGCGCGCGCGTGTGTGTGTGTGTGTGTGTGTATAATGCATCTGTCATCATTATCTGCTGACCTAATCACCCCTAGCGGAGAGAAGTGGACTTAACCGTCTCATTAGCGGAGAGAAGTGGACCTAGCCGTCTCATCAAGTCACCCTAGCGGAGAGAAGTGGACCTAACCGTCTCATCAAGGTGAGAACTATGAGAGAATAATAATAATAATAATAATAATAACCAACAACATATCATCAAAGTAGAAGACTGTTTTATTTACTTATTGATACATATATTCTCTTTGTTTACTCATCATCATCGAGGCAGAAATATCGTCGTCAACATCTCCATCATAATGTTTAAAATCCCAATTGGGATGATCCCCATTGTCAATAGGCGGTGACGGAGACGGCGTTACATCATACACGGTGATGGCGGTTGTACGAGTGGGCGTTTCTTCAGTTCTTCAAGAGTGGGGTAGAAGAAGAATTTGTGTTCTTCGAGGAGCTCTTCCTCTCTGTAAGGTAAATATTAAAACTTTTAAAACTATAGCAATGAGTCGTTAAATCTTACACACATCCAGTGTTATAACCAGACACAGCGTTGCTAGGCAACCACAAGTTATTTTGAGCGCGTGGACGGATGAAGGGAAGTCAGTCAGACCAGAACTAGGTCAGAACTAGCTCGTCTATGAATAGGAATTAAAACTGCACACATAAACGAAATCTTGAAAACAGCCAACTATGCAACATCCTGTTAACGAAGTGTCTTGTGACCACTCACGTGCAATCCGAGACACTGGAGTCACTGCTTGTCATACTCCAGGTATCATCGTCATCAGTATCATGTGGAATAGATATGATTAAAGGCTAATTGACGTAGACTGAGTCTGCTGATATAAATCACTCTGGGCGGGGGCACCCATGGGAAAATTCTAAGATGGCGCCCATCTCCACGTGACCTACCCCCTGGAGGAAAGAAGTGTAAGCAGTAAGGAGGTAAAGAAAAGCACAAGAAGAGACAAGACAAGCTGAAGCACAGTACACACTAGATGAGAAGGAGGTAAAGAAAAACACCAGAAGAGAAAGACAAGCTCAAGCACAGTACACACTAGCTGAGAAGGAGGTAAAGAAAGCCACCAAAAGAGATTAGAAAAGTTCAAGCACAGAAGGGAGACATAGGATGATAGGAAGGCAGAGAAGGCGAGAAAAGAGAGGAGAGGGAGACAGAGGAGGATAGGAAGGCAGAGGAGGCGAGGAAAGAGAGGAGAGGGAAACAGAGGAGGATAGGAAGGCAGAGAAAGCGAGGAGAGAGAGGAGAGGGAGACAGAGGAGGATAGGAAGGCAGAGAAGGAGAGGAGAGGGAGATAGAGGAGGATAGGAAGGCAGAGAAGGCGAGGAAATACTTGGGAGGTCAAGCGTATGTCAAGCGATAAAATACAAAGTTTGCAACACTTACTTGTTGGAAACATATAATATTCATCTTGTCCTCGGGACATGCTTTGTCGTGAGCGCTCGCCATCTTCAGCAGTCGGAGTGAAGTTGCGTTGTTCGAAGTCGGTAGAAAGTAATATGCTCCACTAGAGTTTTGTTAGGTTTATATACGCAAACCCGATAGAGGCGTTATGTCTTTTCAATCACGAGACAGTACAAACAATGGAGTCACGAGTTGAACTCCGCTCTCTGCCCGTACTCGTTAGCGGGTGCAGTATGAGATAAGCCGCGTGACTCGACACTCACGAGAAGCCACTACGCTACGTCCATCCATACACGTGTTCCAACTTCCAACAGTTTACTTACCACAATTCTCATTCTTCAAACTGTCATATACATCTTGTGTCACAGGTGTTCGTTAGCGGGTGCATTCCGTACATGGTCTAGCCTGTTACATGTTTGCCTTCCATACATGGTCTAGCTTGTTACATGTCTGCCTTCCATACATGGTCTAGCTTGTTACATGTTTGCCTTCCATACATGGTCTAGCTTGTTACATGTTTGCCTTCCATACATGGTCTAGCCTGGTACATGTTTGCCTTTCGTACATGGTCTAGCTTGTTACATGTCTGCCTTCCATACATGGTCTAGCTTGTTACATGTTTGCCTTCCATACATGGTCTAGCTTGTTACATGTTTGCCTTCCATACATGGTCTAGCTTGTTACATGTTTGCCTTCCATACATGGTCTAGCCTGGTACATGTTTGCCTTTCGTACATGGTCTAGCTTGTTACATGTCTGCCTTCCATACATGGTCTAGCTTGTTACATGTTTGCCTTCCATACATGGTCTAGCCTGGTACATGTTTGCCTTTCGTACATGGTCTAGCTTGTTACATGTCTGCCTTCCATACATGGTCTAGATTGTTACATGTTTGTCTTCCATACATTGTCTAGCTTGTTACATGTTTGCCTTCCATACATGGTCTAGCTTGTTACGTGTTTGCCTTCCATACATTGTCTAGCTTGTTTCATGTTTGCCTTCCAAACACGGACTAGCTTGTTACATGTTTGCCTTCCATACATGGTCTAGCTTGTTACATGTTTGCCTTCCTACATGGTCTAGCCTGGTACATGTTTGCCTTTCGTAAACGGTCTAGCTTGTTACATGTCTGCCTTCCATACATGGTCTAGCTTGTTACATGTTTGCCTTCCATACATGGTGTAGCTTGTTACATGTTTGCCTTCCATACATGGTCTAGCTTGTTACATGTTTGCCTTCCATACATGGTCTAGCCTGGTACATGTTTGCCTTTCATACATGGTCTAGCTTGTTACATGTCTGCCTTCCATACATGGTCTAGCTTGTTACATGTTTGCCTTCCCTACATGGTCTAGCTTGTTACATGTTTGCCTTCCATGCATGGTCTAGCTTGTTACATGTTTGCCTTCCATACATGGTCTAGCCTGGTACATGTTTGCTTTCGTACATGGTCTAGCTTGTTACATGTTTGCCTTCCATACATGGTCTAGCTTGTTACATGTCTGCCTTCAATACATTGTCTAGCTTGTTACATGTTTGCCTTCCAAACACGGACTAGATTGTTACGTGTTTGCCTTCCATACATGGTCTAGCTTGTTACATGTTTGCCTTTAGTACATGGTCTAGCTTGTTACATGTTGACCTTCCATACATGGACTAGCATGTTATATGTTTGCCTTCCATGCACGGCCTACCTTGTTACATATTTGCCTTTCATACATGGACTAGCTTGTTACATGTTTGCCTTCCATACATGGTCTAGCTTGTTACATGTTTGCCTTCCGTACATGGTCTAGCTTGTTACATGTTTGCCTTCCGTACATGGACTAGCTTGTTACCTGTTTGCTATCCATACATGGTCTAGCTTGATACATGTTTGCCTTTCATACATGGTCTAGCCTGTTACATGTCTGCCTTCCGTACATGGACTAGCTTGTTACATGTTGGCCTTCCGTACATGGTCTAGCTTGTTACATGTTTGTCTTCCGTACATGGATTAGCTTGTTACATGTTTGCCTTCCGTACATGGACTAGCTTGTTACAGGTCTGCCTTTCATACATGGTCTAGCTTGTTACATGTTTGCCTTCCGTACATGGACTAGCTTGTTACATGTTTGCCTTCCATACATGGTCTAGCTTGGCGGAAAGTGAAGGAGCTAGTGTCTGCTGCTGAGGGGGAATTAGCCTGTCACGGGACCGACCTCCTAGTGGAAGTAGTACCACCTGGCGGGTATTGAAGGAGTAATGAGGGAATATTAAAGGCTAATTGACGTAGACTGAGTCTGCGTTTGCCTTCCATACACGGACTAGCTTGTTACATGTTTGCCTTCCATACATGGTCTAGCTTGTTACATGTTTGCCTTTCGTACATGGTCTAGCTTGTTACATGTTGACCTTCCATACATGGACTAGTATGTTATATGTTTGCCTTCCATGCACGTTCTACCTTGTTACATATTTGCCTTTCATACATGGACTAGCTTGTTACATGTTTGCCTTCCGTACATGGTCTAGCTTGTTACATGTTTGCCTTCCGTACATGGACTAGCTTGTTACATGTTTGCCTTCCATACACGGACTAGCTTGTTACGTGTTTGCCTTCCATACATGGTCTGGCTTGTTACATGTCTAACTTCCATACATGGTCTAGCTTGTTACATGTCTGCCTTCCATATATGGTCTAGCTTGTTACATGTTTGCCTTTCATACATGGTCTAGCCTGTTACATGTCTGCCTTCTGTACATGGACTATCTTGTTACATGTTGGCCTTCCGTACATGGTCTAGCTTGTTACATGTTTGCCTTCCGTACATGGATTAGCTTGTTACATGTTTGCCTTCCATACATGGTCTAGCTTGTTACAGGTCTGCCTTTCATACATGGTCTAGCTTGTTACATGTTTGCCTTCCGTACATGGACTAGCTTGTTACAGGTCTGCCTTTCATACATGGTCTAGCTTGTTACATGTTTGCCTTCCGTACATGGATTAGCTTGTTACATGTTTGCCTTCCATACATGGACTAGCTTGTTACAGGTCTGCCTTTCATACATGGTCTAGCTTGTTACATGTTTGCCTTCCGTACATGGACTAGCTTGTTACATGTTTGCCTTCCATACATGGTCTAGCTTGGCGGAAAGTGAAGGAGCTAGTGTCTGCTGCTGAGGGGGAATTAGCTTGTCACGGGACCGACCTCCTAGTGGAAGTAGTACCACCTGGCGGGTATTGAAGGAGTAATGAGGGAATATTAAAGGCTAATTGACGTAGACTGAGTCTGCGTTTGCCTTCCATACACGGACTAGCTTGTTACATGTTTGCCATCCATACATGGTCTAGCTTGTTACATGTTTGCCTTTCGTACATGGTCTAGCTTGTTACATGTTGACCTTCCATACATGGACTAGTATGTTATATGTTTGCCTTCCATGCACGTTCTACCTTGTTACATATTTGCCTTTCATACATGGATTAGCTTGTTACATGTTTGCCTTCCGTACATGGTCTAGCTAGTTACATGTTTGCCTTCCGTACATGGACTAGCTTGTTACATGTTTGCCTTCCATACACGGACTAGCTTGTTACGTGTTTGCCTTCCATACATGGTCTGGCTTGTTACATGTCTACCTTCCATACATGGTCTAGCTTGCTACATGTCTGCCTTCCATATATGGTCTAACTTGTGACATGTTTGCCTTCCATACATGGTCTAGCTTGTTACATATTTGCCTTCCATACACGTACTAGCTTGTTACATGTTTGCCTTCCATACATGGTCTAGCTTGTTACATGTCTGCCTTCCATATATGGTCTAGCTTGTTACATGTTTGCCTTTCATACATGGTCTAGCCTGTTACATGTCTGCCTTCTGTACATGGACTATCTTGTTACATGTTGGCCTTCCGTACATGGTCTAGCTTGTTACATGTTTGCCTTCCGTACATGGATTTGCTTGTTACATGTTTGCCTTCCATACATGGTCTAGCTTGTTACAGGTCTGCCTTTCATACATGGTCTAGCTTGTTACATGTTTGCCTTCCGTACATGGACTAGCTTGTTACAGGTCTGCCTTTCATACATGGTCTAGCTTGTTACATGTTTGCCTTCCGTACATGGATTAGCTTGTTACATGTTTGCCTTCCATACATGGACTAGCTTGTTACAGGTCTGCCTTTCATACATGGTCTAGCTTGTTACATGTTTGCCTTCCGTACATGGACTAGCTTGTTACATGTTTGCCTTCCATACATGGTCTAGCTTGGCGGAAAGTGAAGGAGCTAGTGTCTGCTGCTGAGGGGGAATTAGCCTGTCACGGGACCGACCTCCTAGTGGAAGTAGTACCACCTGGCGGGTAACGAAGGAGTAATAAGGGAATATTAAAGGCTAATTGACGTAGACTGAGTCTGCTGATGTATATCACTCTGAGCAGGAGCACTCATGGGGAAATTCTAAGATGGTGCCCGCCTCCACGTGACCTACCCCCTGGAGGAAAGAAGTGTAAGTAATAAGGATATTTTATTTGCTATTTTGTTTATATGACTGCCAGTTTAAATGGTTATTTATTATGATGCCTAAAAAATTGAAATTGATGGCACATTCATTCTGTCATGCATTGTCCAACATGTCCTGTCTCCCTTGTAACACTTTGTCGTGATTGCCCAAAGACACACAACTCCCATGTAACACTTTGTGTCACTATTGCCCAAAGACCCCTACTCCAATATAACACTTTGTCACTATTGCCCCAAAAAACCCACTCCCATGTAACACTTTGTCACTATTGCCCAAAGACTCCACCCCCATGTAACACTGTCACTATTGCCCAAAGACCCACACTCCCATGTAACACGTTGTCACTATTGCCCAAAGACCCCACTCCCATGTACCACTTTGTCACGATTGCCCAAAGACCCCCACTCCCCCTTGTCTCTATTGCCCAAAGACTCCCACTCCCATGTAACACTGTCACTATTGCCCAAAGACCCACACTCCCATATAACACTTTGTTACAAGACCCCCACTCCCATGTACCACTATGTCACTATTGCCCAAAGACCCCAACTCCCAAGTAACACCTTGTCACTATTGCCAAAATACCCCACTCCCATGTAACACGTTGTCACTATTGCCCAAAGACCCCACTCCCATGTACCACTTTGTCACGATTGCCCAAAGACCCCCACTCCCCCTTGTCACTATTGCCCAAAGACCCACACTCCCATATAACACTTTGTTACAAGACCCCCACTCCCATGTACCACTATGTCACTATTGCCCAAAGACCCCAACTCCCAAGTAACACCTTGTCACTATTGCCAAAATACCCCACTCCCATGTACCACTTTGTCACTATTGCCCAAAGACCCCCACTCCCATGTAACACTTTGTCACAAGACCCCCACTCCCATGTACCACTATGTCACTATTGCTCAAAGACCCCCAATTCCATGTAACAGCTCCCTGACAGTACCACACAGCTCACTTACAGTCCCACACAGCTCCCTGACAGTCCCACACAGCTCCTGACAGTCACACACACAGCTCCTGACAGTCCCACACAGTTCCCTGACTGTCCCATCCCTGACAGTCCCACACAGCTCCCTGACAGTCATACACAACTCCTTGACATTCCCATACAGCTCATGACAGTCAGGCACAGCTCCTGACAGTCACACACAGCTCCCTGACAGTCCCACACAGCTTCCGACAGTCACACGCAGTTCCCTGACAGTCCCACACAGTTACCCGACAGTCACACAAAACTCCTGACAGTCCCACACAGCTCCATAACAGTATTACACAGCTTCCTGACAGTCCCACACAGTTCCTGGCAGTCCCACACAGCTCCATGACAGTCCCACACAGTTCCCGGCAGTCCCACACAGCTTCCCGACAGTCCCACACAGCTCCCTGAAAGTACCACACAATTCCCTGACAGTCCCACACAGCTCCCTGACAGTCCCACAGCTCCCCGGCAGAACCACACAATTCCCTGACAGTCCCACACAGCTCCCTGACAGTCCCGCACAGCTCCTGACCGTCACACACACACAGCTCCTGACAGTCCCACACAGTTCCCTTACAGTCCCACACAACTCTTGACAGTCAAACACAGCTCCCTGACAGTACCACACAGTTCGTTCCCTGTCAGTCCCACACAGCTCCCTGACAGTCCCACACAGCTCCCTGACAGTCACACACAACTCCCTGACATTCCCATACAGCTCATGACAGTCAGGCACAGCTCCTGACAGTCCCACACAGTTCCCTGACTGTCCCATCCCTGACAGTCCCACACAGCTCCCTGACAGTCATACACAACTCCCTGACATTCCCATACAGCTCATGACAGTCAGGCACAGCTCCTGACAGTCACACACAGCTCCCTGACAGTCCCACACAGCTTCCGACAGTCACACGCAGTTCCCTGACAGTCCCACACAGTTACCCGACAGTCACACAAAACTCCTGACAGTCACACACAGCTCCATAACAGTATTACACAGCTTCCTGACAGTCCCACACAGTTCCTGGCAGTCCCACACAGCTCCATGACAGTCCCACACAGCTCCATAACAGTATTACACAGCTTCCTGACAGTTCCACACAGTTCCTGGCAGTCCCACACAGCTCCATGACAGTCCCACACAGTTCCCGGCAGTCCCACACAGCTTCCCGACAGTCCCACACAGCTCCCTGAAAGTACCACACAATTCCCTGACAGTCCCACACAGCTCCCTGACAGTCACACACAGCTCCCCGGCATTACCACACAATTCCCTGACAGTCCCACACAGCTCCCTGACAGTCCCACACAGCTCCTGACCGTCACACACACACACAGCTCCTGACAGTCCCACACAGTTCCCTTACAGTCCCACACAACTCTTGACAGTCAAACACAGCTCCCTGACAGTACCACACAGTTCGTTCCCTGTCAGTCCCACACAGCTCCCTGACAGTCCCACACAGCTCCCTGACAGTCACACACAACTCCCTGACATTCCCATACAGCTCATGACAGTCAGGCACAGCTCCTGACAGTCACACACAGCTCCCTGACAGTCCCACACAGCTTCCGACAGTCACACGCAGTTCCCTGACAGTCACACACAGTTACCCGACAGTCACACAAAACTCCTGACAGTCCCACACAGCTCCATAACAGTATTACAGACACTAGCTCCTTCACTTTCCGCCAAGCTAGACCATGTATGGAAGGCAAACATGTAACAAGCTAGTCCATGTACGGAAGGCAAACATGTAACAAGCTAGACCATGTATGAAAGGCAGACCTGAAACAGGCTAGACCATGTATGAAAGGCAAACATGTAACAAGCTAGACCATATATGGAAGGCAGACATGTATCAAGCTAGACCATGTATGGAAGGCAAACATGTAACAGGCTAGTCCGTGTATGGAAGGCAAATATGTAACAAGCTAGACCATGTATGGAAGGCAAACATGTCATAAGTTAGACCATATATGGAAGGCAGACATGTAGCAAGCTAGACCATGTATGGAAGGTAGACATGTAACAAGCCATACCATGTATGGAAGGCAAACACGTAACAAGCTAGTCCGTGTATGGAAGGCAAACATGTAACAAGCTAGACCATGTATGGATAGCAAACAGGTAACAAGCTAGTCCATGTACGGAAGGCAAACATGTAACAAGCTAGACCATGTACGGAAGGCAAACATGTAACAAGCTAGACCATGTATGGAAGGCAAACATGTAACAAGCTAGTCCATGTATGAAAGGCAAATATGTAACAAGGTAGACCGTGCATGGAAGGCAAACATATAACATGCTAGTCCATGTATGGAAGGTCAACATGTAACAAGCTAGACCATGTACGAAAGGCAAACATGTAACAAGCTAGACCATGTATGGAAGGCAAACATGTAATAAGCTAGTCCGTGTTTGGAAGGCAAACATGTAACAAGCTAGACAATGTATGGAAGGCAAACATGTAACAAGCTAGACCATGTATGGAATGCTAACATGTAACAAGCTAGACCATGTATGGAAGGCAGACATGTAACAAGCTAGACCATGTACGAAAGGCAAACATGTACCAGGCTAGACCATGTATGGAAGGCAAACATGTAACAAGCTAGACCATGTATGGAAGGCAGACATGTAACAAGCTAGACCATGTACGAAAGGCAAACATGTACCAGGCTAGACCATGTATGGAAGGCAAACATGTAACAAGCTAGACCATGTACGGAAGACAAACATGTAACGAGCTAGTCCATGTATGGAAGGCAAACATGTAACAAGCTAGACCATGTATGGAAGGCAAACATGTAACAAGCTAGACCATGTATGGAAGGCAGACATGTAACAAGCTAGACCATGTATGGAAGGCAAACACGTAACAAGCTAGACCATGTATGGAAGGCAGACATGTAACAAGCTAGACCATGTATGGAAGGCAAACAACAAGCTAGACCATGTATGGAAGGCAGACATGTAACAAGCTAGACCATGTATGGAAGGCAAACATGTAACAGGCTAGACCATGTACGGAATGCACCCGCTAACGAGCACCTGTGACACAAGATGTATATGACAGTTTGAAGAATGAGAATTGTGGTAAGTAAGCTGTTGGAAGTTGGAACACATGTATGGATGGACGTAGCGTAGTGGTTTCTCGTGAGTGTCGAGTCACGCGGCTTATCTCATACTGCACCCGCTAACGAGTACGGGCAGAGAGCGGAGTTCAACTCGTGACTCCATTGTTTGTACTGTCTCGTGATTGAAAAGGCATAACGCCTCTATCGGGTTTGCGTATATAAACCTAACAAAACTCTAGTGGAGCATATTACTTTCTACCGACTTCGAACAACGCAACTTCACTCCGACTGCTGAAGATGGCGAGCGCTCACGACAAGGCATGTCCCGAGGACAAGATGAATATTATATGTTCCCAACAAGTAAGTGCTGCAAACTTTGTATTTTATCGCTTGACATACGCTTGACCTCCCAAGTATTTTCTCGCCTTCTCTGCCTTCCTATCCTCCTCTGTCTCCCTCTCCTCTCTCTACTCGCCTTCTCTTCCTTCCTATCCTCCTCTATCTCCCTCTCCTCTCTTTCCTCGCCTTCTCTGCCTTCCTATCCTCCTCTGTCTCCCTCTCCTCTCTCTCCTCGCCTTCTCTGCCTTCCTATCCTCCTCTGTTTCCCTCTCCTCTCTTTCCTCGCCTCCTCTGCCTTCCTATCCTCCTCTGTCTCCCTCTCCTCTCTCTCCTCGCCTTCTCTGCCTTCCTATCCTCGTCTGTCTCCCTCTCCTCTCTCGCCTCGCCTTCTCTGCCTTCCTATCCTCCTCTGTTTCCCTCTCCTCTCTTTCCTCGCCTCCTCTTAACAGGATGTTGCATAGTTGGCTGTTTTCAAGATTTCGTTTATGTGTGCAGTTTTAATTCCTATTCATAGACGAGCTAGTTCTGACCTAGTTCTGGTCTGACTGACTTCCCTTCATCCGTCCACGCGCTCAAAATAACTTGTGGTTGCCTAGCAACGCTGTGTCTGGTTATAACACTGTATGTGTGTAAGATTTAACGACTCATTGCTATAGTTTTAAAAGTTTTAATATTTACCTTACAGAGAGGAAGGGCTCCTCGAAGAACACAAATTCCTCTTCTACCCCACTCTTGAAGAACTGAAGAAATGCCCACTCGTACAACCGCCATCACCGTTGTATGATGTAACGCCGTCTCCGTCACCGCCTATTGACAATGGGGATCATCCCAATTGGGATTTTAAACATTATGATGGAGATGTTGACGACGGATATTTCTGCCTCGATGATGGTGAGTAAACAAAGAGAATATATGTATCAATAAGTAAATAAAACAGTCTTCTACTTTGATGATATGTTGTTGGTTATTATTATTATTATTATTCTTATTCTCTCATAGTTCTCACCTTGATGAGGCGGTTAGGTCCACTTCTCTCCGCTAGGGTGACTTGATGAGACGGCTAGGTCCACTTCTCTCCGCTAATGAGACGGTTAGGTCCACTTCTCTCCGCTAGGGGTGATTAGGTCAGCAGATAATGATGACAGATGCATTATACACACGCACACACACACACACGCGCGCGCAACCATCCGTCACCGGAGGCACTTGCCCACCCGTCCTACCCACCCGAGTCGCTAGATGGCGCTACAGGTGCACTTCTTTCCACTAAGGGAAGGTCACGTGATATAAACATAGGAGTACATGCACCTCATCATCGTTTTTTCTCAAGTCACGTGACAGGAACCGGAAGTAGAAAATGTCCTTAGGTCAGCTAAAATAGACATGGAACCACATCCGCCTGCTGATTTACGTATCGTTTTTCTCAAGTCACGTGACAGGAAGTGATGCATTATGGGAAAACAGGAAACGGAAGTACATCATGGAAAATGTCCTTAGGTCAGCTAAAATAGACATGCAACCACCTCCGCCTGCTGATTTACGTATTGTCAAGTCCACCTATACTACTGACGACCACGCCAGTGGCTCGTAGGATGGTAGTATGACTTACGGGTGACTGAACACCGCGGCAGAGGCCGTGAGCGTACGGGTGTGTGACCACCGCGCCATAGGCTCGAACGATAATGATGATGATGATGATACCTGCCCGTTAATGTAACATGGTACATGCAAGAAACACACACATCTTATTGCAGTTATTTAAGCCAATCAAATACACGGCAATCGTTTGCCACCAGATCAGTGCCGAAACCTTTCACGAATTCTTTCATGGGAAGTCCACGACAGCGAAACACAAGAGATAAGCAACACTATTGTCCGCAAACGTTAGACACGGGAATCTGAAGTCTCTTTGAACTATGAGTCCACGTTACACTATGTTTATTCAAGAATCGACAGAACTCGACGTGCCGAGGCGCCAAGCCGTAAGAACAGAAGTATTCACCGTGACCTTTGGCGTCTACGTAGAACGCTATCCAAAGTTCGCCCGGTTTACCCGCGTCGTGCGTTTTGCACACGATGGCGACGGGGTAAGCGTCTATCTGTAGAGCGAGGAGTACGTCTTTGGGTACGATCCCACGAATAATGGCACGGGCGTGCGAATCGAGGGTTAGTAGGCGGACTAACTGCCGTGTTTCCACCTGTAGTCGTAGATGACGTTGCGTCTGGTGACGAACCCCGCGTTGGCTGCTTCGCCGCCGGCTATTTCGACGGCTTCCATACGATTGCCCGTGTCCTTGTGCCACATCTGACTCGCAGTTGCGTCTCCTTGGCATCGTCTCCGTAACTGAGCGCAGCGTCTCTATGTAGGCGCGGTACGGGTACATGTTGGTCGAGGGAGTCACGAGCGTTCAGGTAGACGTCTACCTGACTGAACAGTGAATGGAGCCAGTTATTCACGGGACCGATGGGATCGGCGGCGGCGAGGTCGGCTCCGTCGGCACGCGTCACCTTCGCCAGAAAGTGTAGCATCGTGCTGACGAGATCCAGGTAATCGTCTCCCGAACCGGGTATTATGAATTCGATCGGTCCGCCCGAGTCGAGCGAGGACATCGGTTGGTGTTGTACCGTGTGACTATCGCTGATGCCGGTCTGAGTCGGAGGACCGACGAAGAGATCAAGCTCGCTCTTGAGGCCCTCACACGATAGTTTATGCACGAATGCCATCGTCGAATATATCGGACTCACGTGTCGTCTTCTTTTTCTTCCGTCTCCCGGCTGTACTGATTCGTTTCGTAGCAGGCGCGCGTCTCATTCGCTTACGCGGTTGCACGCCAGGGTTCAAGAGGTCGCTCATTATGTCTCTACCGGCAGCGGTGACGCGACGTTTGGCGGCCGTTCCTATGTTCTATCCCGAAAGGTCGTCGTCGGCTATGCGTGCGCCGGTCGACACCGCTCTGTTTCCCAACGCCACGGCGCCGCTCTTGACGAGCGACAGGACGCTACGCAGTAGACCTCCGAATAGACTTCCTAGTCCGTGTCCTCGTTGGTACCGGGCACCCGCGAAATAGGGAAGCGGACCGCCCGCTTGACAAGTGTAGTAGTCGTTGTAATTCATCTCTAGAATAATGCCGTCCGTCGCCGTTGGAAATGAAGTGTCACCGTCACCTTACCAACCTCGAATGGCACGCGTCTTCCGGTGTCGTCTCTTATATCTATTTCGATCGTGCCAAACTTTTTGTAGAGCACGGGTACGTACTGAGTCTTGTCAAAGGTCTTCGACACGATGTCGCCATGGCTACCGCTCAGTGGGACGATGCGCAGCAGTGGTACGAGGCTGTCACCGACAACTCGTGGTTCTGCGACATACGTGTAGACTTAAAGCGATTCAAGCCCTCGATCCATGTTCACCACGGTGTCGGCTTCCATGATATATACTCGGGATTCGTTGGATCCTTCAGTAGAGCCGGCAACGTATTGTTGCGAAAGCCGAGAACGGTGGTCAGTATAGCGCCGCGGAAGACGGTATTCGGTAGCATGTGCACCGGTATCTTATCCGTGGTGGTACTGTAGCTCAGTTTCACCATTCCCTCCCCTGCCACGCGACGTAGAGCGGCGTTAATCGCGAGGACTAGTGACCAAGGATCTTTAGATTATCCGGTGTCGATTCTGGTACTCTTCGTGTGCATGGGCCACACGTTCGCCTCCGCGTCTACCGGTAGCGTTACAGCGAACCACGTGTCGTCGTCTACGACGTTGTACCATCTGTGTGGGTACTGTATCTCCACCGGTCCACACTCCCATCGCCCGGATAGTAGGATACGTTGCGGTAGCGTCGTTACGTACTTGGTCAGCGTGTTATTGAGGTGCGTGCGCATGGAAGCATTGCTAGGCAACGTGAGATGGAAATCACTCGTTGTCATGTTTCAACGACGGGCTGGGTAGCAGGTATCCCAACGAACTGCTCAACAAGGCCGTCCACAGAGACGGATTCCCGTGGTGTCCGAACGACAGGTTGTAGATGCTAACCAAGATGACCGTGTACAAGGCGACGACCTGACACAGAAACACGATCTCCTCTTTGGGACAAGCGGTGCTCAATATGTGCTACGGAGTCCTCTCTTTCTGCGGCGGCGGCGGAAAGTCGATTTCGTCGTCGTCGTCGTCGTCGCTAACGGTGACCTGTGATGTCGTCTCGTCTGTCATGGGTGGGTGAATGAAAGCTTGTAGGACGCATAACTAGACTTTATAGCCGACGAGGCCCTTGGAGTCGATCCAGCTGTTGAATTTCGAAGGGTATCCGAACCATTTCACCAACACCTCCCTTCGCCTGCCCACCATGCGTCGCTGCACTATCGATTCCACACGGTACAGCTTATCGGCCGGAACCGTCACCTTCTGCAACTCCGGTTCGTAGAAGGTACCGTCCAGTGTTTCGACGAGATCGTCCGTCAGGCGATAAACGGGCGGATCGGACGGATGCACCTCCCGTATCGTGAATTTTTTTTAGGTCCAATTCGATATGTACCCTTTATTGAAGCGACTCTTGACCTTGCTGATACGCACGCGATCCGTCACGTGGTACTTGGGCACACCCTTGCCGTGCTGACCACCGTACAACCGCTGCCACACCTCTTCCTGATTCGACGCATTCACCTGCGACGGAGTTATACCGATGTTGCGGTGAGGGGTGTCGTTGTACGAGCGTAACAGGTCCTGAAGGATATCCATGTAACGCCAGGTCTCGTGTTTCGTAAGGTATCGCCACGTACGCGTATTTAACGTACGACTAAAGCATTCCACGATGCTCGCCTTGGTCTCCTCGTTGTAGGTGGAGAAGTGATGGATTCCGTACTTTTCCAATACACCCCGAACTCCACGGTTCAGGAATTCCAGACAACTATAGGTCTGCAACGTCAGCGGACGATCGTCGTCGGTGAACAGTCCGTCCAGCGCTCTCGCCATCGATGTCACCGATTTGGTCTTCAGCGGAACGCATCGGGCGACTTTCGAGAAGACGTCGATCACCGTGAATAGGAACGTCGTACCGTCGTTGTGTCTTTTCAGCCTGGACACGTCGAAGATATAGGCCTGCCACTGTTGATTCCTACCTCCGACGACCACGCGACGCCGCCGGAAACGAACTCTCACCGGTTTGTGTAGGGTATACGCGTTCTGTTCCGATAGCCATTGTTCGACGACCTTTTTTGGTACACGCTGGATAGATCGGAAGGCGCCTCTGTGAAAAGACTCGATTCCCCCGTAACTTCCCACCTTGGCGGGATCGAAGTAGATTTCCTGCAACTGTTTGCGACGGCAGCCCATGATGATGTACGGATGATGTAATCGATGGTAATCCCACTCACGATGTGAAGTCCGGCGTAAGCGACAGCGGCAAACAGACAACGTAGACTATACCGTGGATCGAACATTACGCTCTCGATTCGGGACGGTGCGCCACCTCTA
The DNA here is from genome assembly GCA_020002185.1 of Paraescarpia echinospica. Taxonomy (NCBI): domain Eukaryota; kingdom Metazoa; phylum Annelida; class Polychaeta; order Sabellida; family Siboglinidae; genus Paraescarpia; species Paraescarpia echinospica. The sequence continues at coordinate 9,382,709 of CM034541.1, forward strand.
AAGACGCTCCCATGTCTTGCGTCCTTCCGACGGTGGCGTAGGTAGGGCTGCGGCGGACGGGCTCATTCGTTGCCGACGCTCCAGGGGTGTCCACTGCAGCGTTAGACGCGTTCTACGGTGTGGCCGCTGCCGCCACGGCATTCTTCCTTTGCGCCTCTTGAATGTGTAGTCTCCTGGCCTCGTTACCCACAAACACCATGAGTAGATTCATGTCGCCGAGTTGGCGCGCAAACACCTGCCATCCCGTCTGATCGCCGACGGTCTTGCGCTGGCGTAATATATCGTTCACGAGATCCACCGCGTTACTACCGGGTACCGCTACTCCTTTATGCATGAACTCTTTGCGTGCACTCTACGCGACGTCTCGTTTCAGACGTTCCAACAGTCGTCTGGCTTTGGCATGCAGCGTCTAGGGAACGCTGTCGACGACTTCCGCTTCTATACATCCCGCCCCCGCCGCCGCCGGCGCCGCCGCCGTGGCCACTGGAGACTCGTCCTTGTTCACCGTCATCACACGCACCGGTTCGCGCGTGCGACGATCGGCGAACGCGTTGTAGCGTTGCAACACTTGATTATACATGACGACCTTGTCTCCGACGGTGATATCGTGTCTGGCGAGTGTGGCTTTCATCTCGTCGTCGAGGACCTGCACCTTGCGTCCTAGGGTGTCTGTTGGTGGTGGCGCGCATAGACTGTTTACCAGTCGTGGATCGACCAATGCCATCTTCCGTGCGTGTTCCATCGTTGTCTACTTGAGTAGCACCTCTTTGAGCAAGGGTAGAAAGACCGCACAGGCCAGCTGTGCTAACAGAGCCGACAGGAAACCGCCGGTATGACTCCTACCGACCTGTTTACCCCGTAGCAAAATGCGACGTCTCCTCGCCGTCAGCACACCTCTCTGTGCCAAGTTGCGCAGTTTCGTTTTGTACCTACTCAAATGGCGTCTCTGTACGTCGGTCAAGGGAATGTTCCTCTTCAATATGTTGTAGGCACACTCGGCTAATGCGCACAACAGATTGGCGTCGGCGTTGTTGATGATGGGTCGTCTCAAGCTCGTGCTCTTGTACCTGTTCAGCGCCTGTATGCAGAGGATGTGTCTCTTCACGAACTCGGACATGTTGCGACTGAAGAGACGATGCGCGTGCGCGGCCGAATTATAACATGGGCTGGTACACGTACTGAACTTCGTCGTCCGGAAGGACGCCCATGCGCAGACGCATGTCTTCGGGCGTGTCATGTTTCAGATCGATCAGGAGATTACTGTACGGCAGCGACGTGGCGTCTTTGAACCCGTCCTGTACAAACTTCAGGCGTCCCAGATACATCTGTCTCGCCATGTGACCTATCTATGATGCGTCGCGAGGATTCTTGAAGACCACCATTTATTGAGCGTTCAGACTAATCGTGCGACTCTCCTTGTTTTTCGGAAACAGGTTCTGCACGTGATACATTACGGACGTTTCTGGTGATGACTCTTTTTTGTGAACAAGGTCGTGACCCGTTCGTCCGTTTCCACCATCAGATCGTCGATGACCACGAGGTTGCGCGTCGACGCGTCGAACGCGCCGCTCGACAAGCCTTCATCGAAACGTATCGAGTCGTTGTCGACAGCGGCGTAGACACTCTGCCATTCTACGTAACACCATATGATCTTCTCGGGAGGCGGATCGATCATCGTTGCGGCGTGACGTACCATGCGCGTCACGAAAGTACTCTTACCACACCCCATCGGACCCGCAATGACGCAGGTGAAGGGATGTTTCCATCGCGTGTCCATGATTGTGCGTGTTCTAGTAGGTTGTGGTCCCGTTCGATAATGTCGCGTTGTCCGCTGTGACGTTAGATACGATACCACCACAACACCACGAGGAGCGAAGGAAGGGAACGTACAACAAGACGTAAAAGACGTACAGGTACACTCCGACTGTTCGTACTAGTGCAACACCTACGACTGCTCGCGTCCATGACATGATGCACCATGACTATCGATTGCGTGACATCTGTACAAATAGTGTTATCTTTTTTATGTCTACTTTCTGCCAACAAACTGCGTGACAGAATGAGGCGGCTCTAACCCCAACTGACGTAGGGGCACATTTCCTCATTATGTCAGCAGTGGTTCGGCAGACTTACACGGCAATCGACCGTCGTTACACGTCCACCGGACCCGTGGTGACTCCGTCCTCGTGGATCACGCGCTTGGCGTAGATGTAGGTAAAAAACGCACGTTCCTGGATGTACGTCAGCACGGACGAATGATTCACATGGAACCCGCGGTTCTTTCCGCTTCCGCTCCGGAGATTGGTCAACACGTCCAAGAACGCCTTCATGTCGATGGTGTTGAGTCGTTTGTTCAGTCCCTTGGTGCTGTATTTATCGACGGAACCCGAACAATAGTTGGTCTTGTTGCACAGTACCATGAAACAATCGCCGGACCATTCGACTTTGTAGAGTCCCGGTGTTCTCTTGTCGTACGCTTTGCACGCCTTGCAACGCGTCTGGGGGACGCCCCACTGACTTCAGGCCAGTCGACATGGCACGTACTCACTCTGATGATCGTCGCAACATTCAGACGGTAGCCATTCGGAGCGGTAACGAAAGTAGTGTTCGCACAGTATCTGGGTCACGAGGTCGGACCTAAATAGATGCTATCTGTATCGGTTTTGCAGTACTCGAACAGCGCACGTGAAATCGTAGTAAAAGTCCAACATGCGCAGTTAGGCCCACTGCAACACGAAGATTCCCACGTGTATGGGCTAGGCGTATTTGACGTTGCGCTTGTGCATTTCGATCTCGTACGCATCGTCGAAAGCGACGATCGTTGATCACGATCGAAGCCCTCTTCTCCGTACAGTAGGTGACTTCGCGGTGCTTATCGAAGTTGGTGATAAATTTCCGATAGGAAGAATTCCCCATAAGTTTTTTGGTGTCCGCGATCATGTCCTTGTCGGGGTGGACGTCTCCTTCGCGACGAGCAGTGGACACCGCCTCGCCGAATCTTCGGAAGCAAGCGACCGGTTTGTACTCGATGACCTGGTAGACGTGCGTCACCTCGAGTCCGTGTTCCAGGTACCATAGCAAGATAGGTGTGGCAAGCCACATCTTATCCCCAGGATAACTCCCGACGAGCATGCGACGCGGGGTTACCATAATGTAGTGTTCTTCGTCATATCGTCTCACGAACGGTCCGAGGTCATCGCGGGTCAGGTGAATGTTCTTGAAGATGGGCTGCATCTCGGCAAAGTGCGTGCGCAGTTCCTCCGGTACATGTATGTCGCACTGAATCATTCCGAACACGGTGCCGTTGCGTACGCCTGTCAGGATCTGTTGTGACATCATTTTCCAGCGCACGTGACACCGGCGGCGGCGAAAGGTAACGTCCAGAAACACTTTCACGCACGGATCGCATCTCGTGACCTGGCACTCGCATTCCCACAACTCGACGACCCTCACAAAGTGACGAAGGTAATCCGTGTTCTTTCGCGTTTCGGCGAGCAGTTCCGTCATGGGTTACCCCCTTGACCTAGTTGACCTCACGACCGGTGCACGGGCAGCCGTGGTAGAAGCATCCGTGAAACTGATAGGCCGTCTTCGTTTCGCTGCACCAACCGTCCACCAGCAGTCTACCGATGCGGTTCTCTCGTCCGTTGGACTGGTGACGTATAGAGCGTCCCGTGTTTTCTGACTCGCACGTCGGCCATTCGACGGCCATCTGTCCTGGGTGATGTGCCGCTTCTGGTCGGAACTCCTTCTCTTCCCGTCGTCGCGTGTACCATCCCGTCGGCATATATTGCGATAACGACCAGAGGTAGAGAGCATTTGCATCATAGCCATCTATGGACTCACACGTTCGAGCCGCATCACCGTAGTCGTTCCGACGTATCTTTGTGACCCCTTCTCGTGATATCTCGTGAAGATGAGTGACGGCTCTCCGACGATGTTCTCTCTGACCAGCTGATGGACATCCTTGTTCGTCTTGTTGAAGAGAGTAAAGAAGGTCTTCTCCGGCACGTAGTTGAACAGGTAGGACAAGGACAAACCGGGTATACTGATAGATGGTTTGAATATGTCGAGACCGCGTTGCCGGTAGAAGGCAAACTGTTTGGCGATGGCGTCCATGAACGGTACGACATCCCTGTTGTTGTACCAGACGAGAAAGTCCCGCAATATCTCCATGTCATTGTCTCGCCAAGCCTCCTGACACTGGGTGTAGTCGTCGGATATACCTTCGTTCTTCAGTCGGCTGAAGAAGGCCTCTTTGGGTGGCAGAGCGGTGTCGTCGAGTCTCTCCAAGTTGTCCATGTATTCGTACGGGAAATGACCTTTCGTGACCTCGCAACTGTACGCTTTCAGGTACTTAACGTTCGAAAATCCCGGAGCGAGATATAATGAGTCATGTCGAGGAATTTCAGGCCATCCGTCGATAGACACATAAACGTGCTGCCACGTTTGATCACATGAAACGCTCCGGCATCCTCTTCCTCCTTGTCTTCCTCTTCTTCTTCCTCTGTTTCTTTCGTGGACAGGAAGTAGGGTACCGGGAACTGTTTGACGACGTTCAGATCATACCTGCCCAAGTTGAATCCGATGACGGGCAACTGATGAAGCCAACCGTACATTTGACCCATGAGTGATTTGCAGGCATTGGTCGTTTGTCGCCGAGACTTTTTGTCCCCCTCTTCAACGTGTGCCTCCTGTTCGTCCCAAGTCACGATCGCTTCTGCGAGTTGGTGAAGCACGCTCTCGTAATCGTCTATGATGTCTTCGTAGGCAGCATCGCTTATAGAGTGAAGGATGGATATCATGTCGGACACCAACTTGTTGTTATCGCCGTCCGTTATGAGACATGGTACTTGGTCGAATCCGGGTACGTTACTCGTCAGAGACACACTCAACGTTACGTAACGAGCCACCCAATGCACCTTGGTGCAGTCAGATGGAAGTTGTGACGGATCGAACCAGGTCTCGAAGTCGAAGGTGGCACGATAGGGATAGTAGTGCAACCACTCGGGAACACGAATGTTTTCTTCATCCAAACGCTGGAAGACTGCCGGCGACGGATGGTAGACGCCACCGGGATAGACACGTCGCACGCCTTCCGTACACGTGCGCTCGTGTCTCTCTAGTGCCCAAGCACCTCTCCATAACGACTGGCCACATTTCCTACATCAATACGAATGACAGTACATGTTCACGTACTGCATGTAGGAAAAGTGTGTCTCGTGGAGATGGACGTACAACTTTTCGGGATAGTGGCACAACGATCGGCGCACGAGTTCGGCAGTCGCCTTTCGACTTTCTTGCTCCTCCGGTTCGACGAGCTAGTAGACGCACACGTTGGTCTAAAAGGTGGTCTCGACGCGATAGAGGTCGTCCATTGTCACCCCGTCAAAGTCTTTCATGGCCACTCCGACTCGATCGTACTTCTCATAGAGTACCTTCACAGTGGATTGCAAGCGTTGTAGATCACACCCACGATGCAGAGCTAAACACCGGAAGAGACACAGATTGTCGGTGAACTTCTTGTTATGATTGGGTTCTCTTTCCTATCCGATGACGGCTTTGTTCATTTTGATGTCCTTCGGAAGTATGATGTCCACACATCCTATCGGATGGTCTACGATATGGTTGACGAAGAAGGTGACATTGATGACCACTTCGCATATACATTGACTGTCCGAACGTTGATTGATCACTCACTGCAACACCTCTGTTTCTCGGATATACTCCAGAAATGCATCAAAGTCTTCGGTGTTGGTAATGAGACACGGTTCATCAAGGTAACGACCACAACAGTTACAAGACGAATGGTAGTATCTGTATCGGTTTGTGTTCTTGTTCCTCAACACGAAACCGTAACTGAGGTTAATCTTAAACACGTGCGTCTGTTCGCGGAACATGCTATTCAGTGTCGGTTCTAGAACAGACGTGTCGGGTTTCGACACTCTGTAATTGTACCTGGATTGAACAGGTCCTCTGGTCACGTGGGTTCGGATGGCTGACCAGTGTTCTCGCACCTCCCTCGATAGACTGTCGGCGAAGGGGAGTCGTGACGGAGAAAGTATGGGATCGTCGTCGACGTCGTTGCTCACACGTGGCCGCTCTTCGAGTCTCGTTCGCTTGGGTAGCGGTGGGTCTGTTACCTCTACACGTCTGCTACATACCGTCTTAGTATGACGTAACAAGTGGTCACGTCTCGTGAATTCACGTGGACAAGTCTCATAGCGGTGTGTATCGCTTTTCTGTGGGGGTACCCTGCCGCGTGACGTCCTCATGTGACGTACCAGGTGATATCGTCTCGCGAACTCTCGTGTACATGAAGGACAGCGGTGCTTAGTGCTTTTTGGTGTTTCATCAGATGGCGCCACTCGCGACGGTGGTTTGCTATATGCATGGTCGTCAACGTGTGGTGACTGGATCGACGGTGTTGAATGAGTCCGGTCTGTGTGACGTTATAAGTCGTCGTATGTATCAAGGACGTTTCCACAGTGGCGGCATGAGTGTTGTTTCATCGTGCTGTATCTACCTACAACTAAAGGATGCGAAACCCTTGCATGTTTCTATACAGCATACACTGCGTGACGTCCTATAGGCATGTGGACAGAGGGGGCGTGGCTACGTATAATACGATATATATCACCGATTTGATAGTTGTGTCAGATAGATGTCAGCGTGTTAACATAAGGGGCGTGGCTTCGTATACACCGACACCTTGTATGAGTGTGTGTGTGTGAAGGTGTATATATGTCAGCGTGTGAACAGAAGGGACGTGGCTACGTATACAATAATACCTTGTATGAGTGTGTGTGTGTGTGTGTGTGTGTGTGTGTGTGTGTGTGTGTATGAAGATGGATAGATATGAGCGTGTGAACAGAGGAGGCGTGGCTACTTATACACAGATACTTTGTATGTGATATATTACAAAGTCGCTCGTTAATACGAAAGAACAACAGACACCGGAAACCGGGGATTACACGTACCTTTTTATTATTATACTAGCAATTACAATAATCAAATCGACCAATACTACCTGATTAATGATAATTATATGCAACTAATATACTGATATAAGTGTGGCTCTGTTTGATATATCGCGGCGCCTCTAACCTCAACTGACGTAGGGACGCATTTCCTATTTTGTGTCACTGCCGTAATATAGCTTTGGTACATATCATCAAACAAAACAGGTTAATGCAGATCGCTACGGAAAGTTTCGGTCACGTAATAAACGTGTTCGTCGCGGATTATATTTCGCGCCGATTATATTTCCTGACATATAATGCGTAAAGAGTCTATTAGAGTACATGCTCTGGTCGCAAATACGACACCGGCTAAGCGTTCTATTTCTCGCTCTATGTTCCGTACATCTACGGTGCTACATACCCCAAAGACATAGAATTATATAATTTACACCACATGATATATCCGTCGGGAGCGAGATCGAGCGTCGACGAGTCGTTCCGGAGTGCTCTGTACTCCGATACCGTTGTAGTCACATGTCTTCTGGAGAGGTGTGTTGGATATTGGCGGGGTCGTGACTTCGTCACACGGCATGTCCAGTGTTGGTACACTCGTGTGCGGACGTGATAACGGTGGAGGTGACGTTTGCCGCTGCTGTTCGTGCAGGTGGATCAAGAGAGCACGACGTAATGGTACGTCGACCCGGGATCGTCGCGGTATTTTTTTTATTGGTGCCCCCGTCAACTCCTTCTCCCTGCAGGCGTCCCGTATACGTCCTAGCCCACTACCACTAGAGGCAGCACCATCGTCCTGTCAACAAAAATAACAATATAACAAGGTGTGTCACTTTGTTTTGTTTAGTTATCGTCATCTTCTTCCAGCGTACGCAGGATCGCTTGCATACGTGCTATAGTGTCACGTGCCCACTCCGGCGCATCCACTTTATACGTGTAATGCATCATTGCCCACTTCAAAGTACCATATATAAAACTATTTCCCACCTTCTACATGTCGTTGTCTTCATCCTCAAACGTACGACACTGTTCGTTGGCTGCGAAACTAACATAGGCGTCGATTGTGGTTGTGATCAACAGCTCCATGTCCTTCATTTCTTCCGTGAGCTGTTCTTTTTTGTGGCTACTTCTCACCGATAACACGGTCGCGTCCTCTGGTTCATTCAGCAGGGATATAACTCGCGTACGCAGACTCGCTTTCACTCGTGGTATAGTATGCTCAGCCCAACCCGGCTTATACGCTGCACACGTGATTTCGGACGTTGCCGCATGCACACTATTAAGGATGTGTGACTGATCCACCCTGTACAGTGCCTCGTTAACGCCCACATACCGGCACCACAGTCCGTTGGATGCGTAACGCTCACAGGCGTCGGTTATAGTGGTGATAAATAGTTCGTCGTATACCATTTTCTCCGCAAATCACTACGGACTGCTATGTCATCATGGTCATCGCTAGACCACGTACATGACCCACACACAAGTACACTTGCTCGTCGTCGCCGTCGGTGATGTCCGAATAACTCAGACGTCGTTTTACGGTTTGAGAGCCTCCGACCGATGGTGAAGACTGCCCCGTCGCGTCCTGTGTATCATCCAACCAGGCGGACACGTAATCGAACGACGACGACGACTACAAACCGACATAGGGAATTACGTCATCACTTCCGGTGACAATACACATACAGTAGCGCCACCTTGTTGGACGGACAGACAGGATTTACGGTTGAATGATTTTCATTGCCGTCACGGTGTAGTTCACGTAGCCTGATTTTGTTGACTTTCTAATAGTTACCCTCACCTATTTGTTGCGTAAGATACTCAGTGCCTAGTACCGATCTTCCTCCATAAGACCCATCTGGACTACACGGTCGAACCTTGTCGTCCACAGCTCAGTCCTTTAGGATCGGCCAACAGGATGTCCATAGCGTATCTGTATACAGGACACCCCTTCTGTCGGCCATGGACCGGACATGCACTGACGCCATGGTGTTCTTTCACTTCGATGAGATCTTTGCGGTTGCGGACACGACACGCTGCATAACATACGTATTTAGATGACAGAGCGCATGTTACTAGTGTGAATGGGCGATAACGTGCATAAGAACCATCACTCACTGTTTCGAGTCCTGTCAGGTCGATTTCCTCGGGGCTTTACTTGTAGTTAGCGGCCGCCATCTTGTCGCTCGTGCAGGAGTGTAGGTGTTCGATCGGCAGAGAATCAGAGAGAGTGTTATGCCCTACTAGATTTAGGATAGGTTCATATACGTAAACAGTCCCTCCAGGCATCGACCACGTGACACACTAGACAATGGCATCATGCGCTCTTAGTCCCTGGGCGTTCGCAATAAGACACTCCCCAGGCGCGTGCCTTATATATATCTCTCTCTCTGTCGTACTCTGTCACTGCGTCTGTCTATTTTTTGTAATGAGCGCCTTACCTAAGCCGTACAGAGCACTGTCTAATGAATTCTCTCACCTGCATGAGAATAAAGCCAAGTATATTCTTACGTGCTTTGTCACGCCTTGAACTCTTGCTTTAATATCCTTCTTCACTAGGAACGTTTTCAATAAGGCGTGCTTCCCCTGTACCAAGCAAACGTTGACGCAGTTGCGCGTTACGGAATTTCACAGCTACTATGGCATAGATTATGTGTCGCCGTTGTACTAGATATGTGGACGTTAAGTCAGCTTTCCATTTAATGCGCTTACGCAGGTATTTTGCCTGTAATCCGCTGCGTGCAGTCTGAATCTTTCTTGCTGTGATGTCATCATCAAAGAGCCTGGCTTTTTTATATTGATAAGCACCCTCTGCACAAGAGAAGTGTTCGCCCCATATGTATATATCACACAGATGGAAATTCGATTGGTGGTGTCCAGCGCCCCTAAATTATACATCCATACTGACCACCACCATATGTTGACACCGTTAGCACTGACCATGCGCGCTCACACACAGAGTTCTTATCGTCTACCCGTTGCTGTCTGTCTCTCCTCGCTTCCATAGTCTGTGTTCCGATAAGGTACATTCATGCAATGTTGTCTTGCTGATAGCTGACCTTCGCACATCATTTGCGCATGTTAGGGTACGCGATCATTGCCAGCTGGTTCCTGTGTTATAAGACTCTCCTTGTTGATATAATTTTGTACTTTAAAACTTTCCATACAATGTGTCTGCATATCATTTATACTATATATATATCTCGTTTATTACATTAACATAATTCCCTTCACATCTCGAACAATGTCGTCAATACCTTGGGATGAACTTCGTGCGGAATGGCGTGAACGTGACGCATGCGGTGCGCAAATGTAAGTATTTTCATACAGTATATAGATATATCTTTCTCTCTTTGCTTTGTTTCTTTCGATTTATACGACTAGGCACTGTGGGTAATTACACAGTGTTCTTAGGTGTTCTTCACGCAAACTACCTGTGACGAGCGTATCTAACCCCTAGTTCTGGTACGTCGTTACCCCTTCTTTCCATTTCATTAACCTTCCTTACGCTTATTTATACTCACTTCATTCGTTATATGTAACAGTTGTCTATATCAATTTTTTTAGGAATGAAGATTATGACAGTATGAGCAGTTACAGCGACAGCAGTGTCTCGGAGTGCACGGAAGTGTTCAACGATTATATACCTACTATTACTAATACTAATATTACTAATTTATGACCTACTTTCCAGGATTCTCATTCTCCACAATGTCGTATACATATTGTGTCATACTCCTTCCTTATCTATGCGTCTGTTGACCTAGCCTGCCTTGCTCTCGTGACGGCTAGCTACGCGGCGTCTGGTTACATCGCTGCCGTATTCCGGCAGCACTTACTTGTTGAAGACTACATCTTGTGTCTTAGTCCATCCTTATCTCTACCCAACTGTTGACCTAACCTGCGCTCTTCTCGTGTCGGCTACCTACCCGCCGACTCTACCTCGAATGTTTTTAAAGTTTTCATGTATGTTCCAGAGAAGAAGAGTTACGCACTGAACACGAGGTATTCTTCGTCCCCGTCCTCCGTCAGCTGCTGGCTACACGACCGCTTGTAGAACCCGCCAGTCCTTTGTATGAACCGTCTCCCCCACAACCCATTGACACGTGAGATAGGGAGAATTGGATTGATTGCGATTCCGATGAATGATGGATTCTTTGATGTAATCCGGTGATGATTATGTTGGTTTCTTTGATGTTATAAATTAAATCATACTCTCATTTAAAAAAATATTGTTTTGTTTTTTATTACCTTAGAAATCATTCTTTTATACATACATGCATACATACATATATACATACAAATTCATTTACAGATATATTTTAAAGTTTGATCTATACTCTTTCGTTCATTCCTCGTTATACAAGATCAGACATACGACAACTTATTCCTATATACATACATACATATATACATACATACATACATACAATACATTATCTATATATAATTCAGTATCCTTCATTATCTCTACCCACCATCCAACACATTTTAAACTTTCATATATGTTATTTCGTTCAGATCATCGATATACACGCTAGGACTTCAAGAGGTACTCACTCCACTCTCTTCCGCCAGGTGGTGCACTACGTCCGGTCACGTGACTACTCACACATACGTACACACACAAATAGATACCTAAAACAGGCGCCATCTTAGAATTTCTCCATGGGTGCCCCTGCCCCCCATGGATGCTTACCCAAAAACTCAAAAGTACTACCGGCGTGAATGACGGAAAGGTTTGATTCGATGTGGTTCTGGGTAGTGTTATTTTCTTGTCTTGTAACATTTCCTGATAGATAAAATGTACACTTGTGTTATTGTCCAGAGTGGCAGCAGTCGTAGTCGTTAAAATCCTCACCTTCGTCATCGTCGTCATCATCACAATCTTCATCGTCATCGTTGTTGTCGTCGTCCTCTTCTTCATCACGTAAAAAGTATATAGTTATAGTCGTCGTCATCGTCGTAGTCGTCGTAGTTATCACAATCCTCATCGTAGTTGTCACTATCCCCCTCTTCGTCTTCGTCGCCGTACTCGTCGTCATCACAACTTTCGAACGTCATCTTCGTCGTCGTTATCATCGTCGTTATCACAACTCTCACCTCGTCGTCCTCGTCATCGTCCCCATCATCGTCGCACTCCTCTTCTTCCTCCTGTACGACGTCAGGGCTCCTGTCGGTGGAAGTGCCACCTGTGCCGGAAACAACACCGCATTCACCGCAGCAGTGGCTCTTGGTTCCACGGCAAGGCGGCCACTCCCACCCTCGGCATAGATTGGCTCTATGAGAACCTCGTCAAAATCAACAACGACGCCGACACGGTAAGTGCAAGCTTGGGTTGACCGTTTATTTATAGTTTTCCTCAGTAGTTTCGGAACTGTTGCTACGGTATTCAATCAAACTTTGCTGAGGCCTAGGTCGACACAAAGAGACTGATAAAAAAAATGTACAAATATAAACAGTAATAATAGATTTAATAAATATGTGCTATTATTGCTATTATATTTATAATCTTATGTGCAGTATTTTGTGTACTGTGTTTCCAGTTTTACATACTACATATCAAGATAAATAAATATATATATATATAAATCTATCTTGATCATTCATATCGCTGAAAGCTGTACCATTGTTTATTGCATGTATGCACAGAGTGAGATTAATAAAATGCCTACAACATCAACAACAACAACTACAACTACTATTATTACTACTACTACAACTACTACTTCTACTAATACTACTACTGCTAATACTACAACTACTACTACTACCAATACCACTGCTACTAATATTACTACTACTTCTACTACTACTACTACTATTACTACTACTACAACTACTACAACTACTACAGCTACCACTACTACTACTGTTACAAATACTTCTACTACTACAATTACTACTACTCCCAATACCACTCCTACTAATACTATTGCTACTTCTTCTACTACTTCTACTACTACTACAACTACTATTATTACTACTATTACTACAACTACTATTATTACTACTACCACTACTACTACTATTACAAATACTTCTACTACTACGACTACTACTACAACAACTACTGCTACTACTACTACAACAACTACTACTACTACCAATACCACTCCTAGTAATATTACTAATACTTCTATTACTATTACTACTACTACCATTACTATTACTACTACTACCACTACTACTACTATTACAAATACTTCTACTACTACAACTACTACTACTACAACTACTACTACTACTACAACTACCACTAATACTAATACCACTACAACTATTCGACCAATACTACTACTATTACAAATACATCTACTACTACGACTACTCCTCCTCCTACTACTACTACTACAACAACTACTACTACCAATACCACTCCTAGTAATACTACTACCACTCCTACTAATACTACTACTACTTCTACTACTACTACTACTACTACTACAACTACTATTACTACTACTACTACTAAAACTACTATTACTACTACTACCACTACTACTACTATTACAAATACTTCTACTACTACGACTACTACTACTATTACTACCACTACCACTGATACTACTCCTACTACTACTACTAATAATAATACCACTACCACTATTACTACTACTACCATTACTACTATTAATACTAATGTTACTACCACAACAACTCCTACTATTATTACTACTACTACAACTACTATTATAACCACTACTACTATTACTACCGCTACCATTACTACTGCTACTTCTACTACTACCACAACAACTACCACTTCTACTACTACCAGTATTACTACTACTACTAATGCTGCTGCTACTGCTACCATTACCATTAATACTACTACTACCCCTAACACTACTACTATTATACTGATACTACTACCACTACTAATAATAATAATATTATCATAATTACTACTATCATTACTACTACCACTACTACTACAACAACAACAACAATTGCTACTGCTATTATTACTACTACTATTACCACAACTTCTACTACTACCACTACCACTGCCACTACTATTACTACTACTGCTACTACCACTACCACTACCTCTACTACTATTACTACTACTACTACTACTACTACTTCTACTACTACTACTACTACTACTTCTATTACTACTACTTCTACTACCACTCGTACTACTACCACTATTACTACTAATACCATTGCTACTACTACTACTACTACTATTATTACAACAACAACAACTACTACTACTACTACTACCACTACAACTACTACCACTACCATTACTAGTACTACCACTATCACCACCACTACTTCTGCTACTACTACTACTACTACTACTACAACTACTACTACTACTACTATTACTACTATTATAACAACAATAACTATTACGACTATCACTACTTCCAATACTACCACTACCAGTACTACTACTACAACTACTACTACTATTATTACTACTACTACTATTACAACAATAGCAACAACAACAACAACAACTACTATTACTACTCTTACAACAACAACAACAACTACTACTACTACTACTACTACGACTACTAGTACTTCTTCTACTACATTACACATGTACCAGTACTACTATACAACTACTACTTCTATTATTACTACTACTACTAATAGTACGTTTAAAACAACAACAACAACAAGTAATACAACTACTATTACTACAATAATAACAACAACTACTACTACTGCTACTACTCTTACAACAACAACAATAACAACTACTACTACTACTCTTACAACAACAATAACATATACTACTACTACTACTACTACTACGATTACTAGTACTACTTCTACTACACTATACATGTCTGTATGTCTTTGCTGAGTCAACACACCTCGTACATTTTCACCGAATCCAACAGTGGTGTACAAACACAACTTCAACAACAATGGCGACTGCAACTTCATCACGTTTGTTTCCCAGAATAATTGTCTTCTGTCCTCTATGTTGCCTAGGAAATACTCAAGTAATGTTTTGAATATGTGCAAAGGCGTGATGAACCTCGACATTCGTGTTGTGTTTACGAAGACAATATATCAGCGAGAAAGTGACGGTGATATGAGGTTAATGTTTACGAAACGAACAAACAAGAAAACCGACTGGTACATAAGCGACAAAAGGGCACAGTAGATTGGAATATTCGTCAACCTGGAAAGAAGTGTTGAGTGGCTCATTACTGCAGAGTTCTGTGTTATGACTTATATTGAACAAACAAGAGTAGTAAGGAGGGTCGGAGCATCCCCGGTTTGACCCCGACATCAAAGGATTTTTTTTTTTTTATAAGTAGAATTCCTACGTTTTTTAGCAGCCTTGTGTACTTAGGAATGTGTCAAAAAAATAGTGATTGATGGGTTCCGGGCGCCTCCCCTAGAAAGAGTGTGTCGACATCTAGTGACTAATCAGGCACTAATTAGGTAACTAATTAGGGTAATTAAGAAGTACTAATTAGCAACAAGTGAGTAGCGCAATCACTAGAGTGCAGCACTAGCAATAACCGAAAAATAGTAATTAGTCACTTAGTGACTAATTAGGGTAATTAAGTACTAATTAGTAACGTAGCGCAATCTCTAGAGGGCAGCACTAGCAATAAGCTAAAAATAGTA
Source organism: Paraescarpia echinospica (assembly GCA_020002185.1). Taxonomy (NCBI): domain Eukaryota; kingdom Metazoa; phylum Annelida; class Polychaeta; order Sabellida; family Siboglinidae; genus Paraescarpia; species Paraescarpia echinospica. Next base: position 9,398,293 of record CM034541.1, read on the forward strand.
ATTAGTCATTTAGTGACTAATTAGGGTAATTAAGAAGTACTAATTAGCAACAAGTGAGTAGCGCAATCACTAGAGGGCAGCACTAGCAATAAGATAAAAATAGTAATTAGTCATTTAGTGACTAATTAGGGTAATTAAGTACTAATTAGTAACAAGTGAGTAGCGCAATCATTGGAGGAGAGCGTTAGCAATAACTAAAAATAGTAATTCTCAACTAATTAGTATTAATTAGGTGTACGGGGACTGTGTGAGGTGGGGAAGCTTCTATAAGCTTCTAGGAGCCTCTAGGCTGTAACGCTGTGCAGTGGCGTGCCTGGTGGGATCAGCGAGGCTAATCGGACGGATTAGTTTGCGCGGCGTAGTGCCTGGTTGCCTAGTTTTCACGACTCACTGCCGAATGGGGGGTATCGTATGTCGGCGTGTACTGTCAGACTTTATGCAGTGTATGAGCGTTAAGCGTTAAGCGGGGTTTGTTTATTTTGGCTGTCAGCTGGCTGTGCGCCAGCATACGCTGTATGTTATGTGCGCTAGTTGGCCATAGGCAGGCGTTCGGTAACAGCTGATACTTGTGCATTAGGCTTGAGGTGCCGAAGACCTGTTATTGTCGCTGGGATGCTGTACTGGCCGCCCCCCACTACGTGGTGCTTGTTGTTGGCTGTCCGAATAAGCTGGCTGTGCGTTAGTTGGAATATAGTCAGTGCATTAGTTGGAATGGTTTTATGTGTGCATGAGTTTGAATGCTGGTGGCGCGTATTGTGCGAAAAGAAAAACAGAAACAAACGGTGAGAGAATACATTTTATTGATAAGATGTCGGTGATATGAGGGCGGTGGAAAGCGTTGAGGGGGGTGATCGGATGGTGGTGGCCCGAATCTGTGGCGGCCGGGGGGTTGTGGCGGATATCCTAAATGCACCGAAAGGTGAGCTGGCATGGGTGGCGCGAATGAGGGGGCTAGAAATCGAGGCCTAGGGAAGACGGTTGCAAATGAGAAAGGTTCGTGTGTGTCTTGTGGTTCTTCGGGGGCGATGTCAAGGAAAAGTTCGTTGTAGTCGTATTCGTCGTCGTCTGTGTCTTGTGTTTCTGTGTGTAAGGTTGGCTGTACGGATAATGTCGGTCGTGAAGGTGGTGTCGGTGTGAGGTCAATGCGGCGAGGAGATGGCTCTACGAAACGTATGTAGACGCCCCGGCCTATGGGGCACGTCCGATGAGCGAGGTCCGGCGATATGAGATCCGTTCTGTTGGGCAAAGGAAAAGCAGCTATAGTTTACATCAAAGCCTGTAATAGGCGTCTGGAAATAAAGGTAGATTAGTGACTTTTAAAAGAAAGCGGCTATAGTATTTATCAAAGCCGTAATGGGGCGTCTGTAAATAAAGTACATTGATGACTTGTGAAAATGTAAATAAAGGTATTAGCAGGGAATTGGAAGCGTTATTTTATATTTAAGGTATATTTGAAAAAGAAAGCAGCTGTAGTTTCCATTGGAAGCGTTATTTTATATTTAGTTAGTATCGTTGAAGGAGGAAACGTACCTTTCGCCGGGGCGTTGGGGTCGGGTAGGCGGCACACTATTCTCGGCGGCTTGGGGAGGCGGCGCACTGTAAACAAGTTAGTTAGTTAGTTAGTGAACGTTGTAAAAAGAAAGCAGTAATGTGATACGAAGGAAAGCCGTTTTAGGTGAGTTAGGAAAACGTACCTGTTTTGTAGTTGTCGGGGGGTCGACTCGTCAGCCGTAGAGTTGCGATCATCTTTGGGCGGCTACATCGTGATAAATGAATTGCGCAGTTGTTGCGCAGTTGTTTTGCGCGGGGACGTGTAGCGGTTTAGACACGTACGCCGTAGATTTGCATGAAGGGCTGACGTCACTGTTTATATAACGCGCCTATGTAACTGTTTGTAAGTGTCTAAAACGGCAGTTAAAGGTGAAATGCGCGAAAACTAAGCGGTCAATAATATACAGTAGGGACTGGAGAATCGTATGGTAAGCTTATATTAGAAAATAAAAGCGGCGTTCTGTTTGTGCACTAGGCTGACCGAGAGGTTTTTTTCGGCAACGTGTAGCGGTCTAAACACGTACGCCGTAGGCTTACATAAGGGGTTGACGTCACTGGTTATATAAGGCGCTTATGTAACTGTTTGTAAGTGCCTAAAACGGCAGTTAAAGGTGAAATACGCGCAAACTAAGCGGTCTATAATATACAGTAGGGACTGGAGAATCGTATGGTAAGAGTCGACAATAATCAATAATCGATAATCAATCAAGTGTGGTTATGAGGTAGTGGCGTACAGTGTATTGCGAATATTTGTATTTATTGTAGGTTCCTGTGCAAGCTATATGAAGTTTACAACTTCGTAGTTAGAAGCGTCCGAAATAAAGTACACAGTGGCGCTAGCGTCGCGTAAACAATCGCGCAGGGCTCTCATACCAGATATGGTAGTGTAGTGCTTAGTGCTCTCGTACAAGAGGTGGTCGTGTAGTGTTTTGAGCAGTGAACTCTCATACCAGAGGCGGGAGTGTAGTGGTTAGAGCAGTGGGCTCTGTTACCAGAGGTGGTAGTGTAGTGGTTAGAGCAGTGAATTATCATACCAGAGGTGGAAGTGTAGAGCTTAGGGCAATAAATTCTCGAACAAGAGGTGGTAGTGTAGTGGTTAGAACAGTGGGCTCTTATACTAGAGTTGCTGCCCTAACCGCTAAATTACCACCTCTGTATGAGAGCACTAACCACTACACTACCACCTCTGGTATGACAATTCACTGCTCTAATCACTACACGACCACCAGTGTATGAAAGTCCACTGCCCTAGCCACTACACTAGAGAGTCCACTGCCCAAGCCACTACTCTATCACCTCTTCAAATGAGAGTCCGCTTCTCTAACCACTACATTACCACATCTGGTATCAGAGTGCACTGCTCAAACACTACACGACCACATCTGTATGAGAGTCTTCTGCCCTAACCGCTAAACTACCACCTCTGTATGAGAGCTCTAACCACTACACTATCACCTCTGGTATAAGAGGCCACTGCTCTAACCACTACACTACCACCTCTTGGTCGAGAATTTACTGCCCTAAGCTCTACACTACCACCTCTGGTATGATAATTCACTGCTCTAACCACTACACTACCACCTCTGATAACAGAGCCCACTGCTCTAACCACTACACTCCCGCCTCTGGTATGAGAGTTCACTGCTCAAAACACTACACGACCACCTCTTGTACGACAGCACTAAACACTACACTACCACATCTGGTATGAGAGCCCTGCGCGATTGTTTACGCGACGCTAGCGCCACTGTATACTTTATTTCGGACCCTACTGACTACATCACCTGACACGTAACCACTATATAACCTTACACATAAGTACATTCTTTTAGTGGCATTGTTATTAAGCTGAAGTTGTAAAATTCATATAGCTTGCACAGGAACCTACAATAAATACAAATATTCGCAATACAGTGTATTTATTTCATTGCAAACGTCACTACCTCATAAGCACACATATAACCACGCATACGTCATAACCACGCACATAACCATACGCTATATATAGTCATCGATTATTGATTATATTATAGTCACTAGAGAGTCCACTGCCCTAAGCACTACACTACCACATCTGGTATGAGAGCCCTAACAACTACACTACCACCTCTGGTAAGAGAGCCCACAGCTCTAACCACTGCACTCCCGCCTCTGATATCAGAGTCCGCTGTGGGGGTGGGGGCCCCTGAACCACGCCTAACAACCTCCCATCCAGCACCGTTCTCCCACGGTCACCTTGCATACCTTGCGGGTTAGTTAGCAGTATACCTTGCAGGTTAGTGGGCAGTACACATTGCAGGTTAATGGGCAGTATACCTTGCGTCCACTGGTTCTCCCACGGTCACCTTGCATACCTTGCGGGTTAGTTAGCAGTATACCTTGGAGGTTAGTGGGCAGTACACATTGCAGGTTAATGGGCAGTATACCTTGCGTCCACTGCTCAAATACTACACGACCACCACTGTATGAGAGTGCACTGCCCTAGCCACTACACTACCACCTCTGGTACGAGAGTCTTCTGCCCTAACCGCTAAACTACCACCTCTGTATAAGAGCACTAACCACTACCCTATCACCTCTGGTATAAGAGGCCACTGCTCTAACCACAACACTACCACCTCTTGTACGAGAGTCCACTGCCCTAAGCACTACACTACCACCTACTTATCCACTGCCCTAGCCACTACACTACCACCTCTGGTACGAGAGTCTTCTGCCCTAACCGCTAAACTACCACCTCAGTATGAGAGCAATAACCACTACACTATCACCTCTGGTATAAGAGGCCACTGCTCTAACCACTACACTACCACCTCTTGTACGAGAGTCCACTGCCCTAAGCACTACACTACCACCTCTGGTATGAGAATTCACTGCTCTAACCACTACACTACCACCTCTGGTAAGAGGGCCCACTGCTCTAACCACTACACTCCCGCCTCTGGTATAAGAGTTCACTGCTCGAACACTACACGACCACCTCAGCATTAGCGGTACACCTTGCAGGTTAGTGGGCAGTACACATTGCAGATAAATGGGCAGTATATCTTGCGTACACTGCTCAAACACTACACGACCACCACTGTATGATAGTCCACTGCCCTAGCCAGTACACTACCACCTCTTCAAATGAGAGTCCGCTGCTCTAACCACTACACTACCACCTCTATTTGAGAGTGCACTGCTGTAACCACTACACTACCACCTCTGATACGAGAGTCTTCTGCCCTAACCACTAGAGAGTCCACTGTCCTAGCCACTACACTATCACCTCTTCAAATAAGAGTCCGCTTCTCTAACCACTACATTACCACATCTGGTATCAGAGTGCACTGCTCAAACACTACACGACCACATCTGTATGAGAGTCTTCTGCCCTAACCGCTAAACTACCACCTCTGTATGAGAGCTCTAACCACTACACTATCACCTCTAGTATAAGAGCCCACTGTTCTAATCACTACACTACCACCTCTTGTTCGAGAATTTACTGCCCTAAGCTCTACACTTCCACCTCTGGTATGATAATTCACTGCTCTAACCACTACACTACCACCTCTGGTAACAGAGCCCACTGCTCTAACCACTACACTCCCGCCTCTGGTATGAGAGTTCACTGCTCAAAACATTACACGACCACCTCTTGTACGAGAGCACTAAGCACTATACCACCACATCTGGTATGAGAGCCCTGCGCGATTGTTTACGCGACGCTAGCGCCACTGTGTACTTTATTTCGGACGCTACTGACTACATCACCTCACACGTAACCACTATATAACCTTACACATAAGTATATTCTTTAAGTGGCATTGTTATTAAGCTGAAGTTGTAAACTTCATATAGCTTGCACAGGAACCTACAATAAATACAAATATTCGCAATACACTGTATTTATTTCATTGCAAACGCCACTACCTCATAACCACACTTGATTGATTATCGATTATTGATTATTGTCGACTCTTACCATACGATTCTCCAGTCCCTACTGTATATTATAGACCGCTTAGTTTGCGCGTATTTCACCTTTAACTGCCGTTTTAGGCACTTACAAACAGTTACATAAGCGCCTTATATAACCAGTGACGTCAACCCCTTATGTAAGCCTACGGCGTACGTGTTTAGACCGCTACACGTTGCCGAAAAAAACCTCTCGGTCAGCCTAGTGCACAAACAGAACGCCGCTTTTATTTTCTAATATAAGCTTACCATACGACTCTCCAGTCCCTACTGTATATTATTGACCGCTTAGTTTTCGCGCATTTCACCTTTAACTGCCGTTTTAGACACTTACAAACAGTTACATAAGCGCGTTATATAAACAGTGACGTCAGCCCCTCATGCAAATCTACGGCGTACGTGTCTAAACCGTTACACGTCGCCGCGCAAAACAACTGCGCAACAACTGCGCAATTAATTTCTCACGATGTAGCCGCCCAAAGATGATCGCAACTCTACGGCTGACGAGTCGACCCCCCGACAACTACAAAACAGGTACGTTTTCCTAACTCACCTAAAACGGCTTTCCTTCGTATCACATTACTGCTTTCTTTTTACAACGTTCACTAACTAACTAACTAACTTGTTTACAGTGCGCCGCCTCCCCAAGCCGCCGAGAATAGTGTGCCGCCTACCCGACCCCAACGCCCCGGCGAAAGGTACGTTTCCTCCTTCAACGATACTAACTAAATATAAAATAACGCTTCCAATGGAAACTACAGCTGCTTTCTTTTTCAAATATACCTTAAATATAAAATAACGCTTCCAATTCCCTGCTAATACCTTTATTTACATTTTCACAAGTCATCAATGTACTTTATTTACAGACGCCCCATTACGGCTTTGATAAATACTATAGCCGCTTTCTTTTAAAAGTCACTAATCTACCTTTATTTCCAGACGCCTATTACAAGCTTTGATGTAAACTATAGCTGCTTTTCCTTTGCCCAACAGAACGGATATATATCTCATATCGCCGGACCTCGCTCATCGGACGTGCCCCATAGGCCGGGGCGTCTACATACGTTTCGTAGAGCCATCTCCTCGCCGCATTGACCTCACACCGACACCACCTTCACGACCGACATTATCCGTACAGCCAACCTTACACACAGAAACACAAGACACAGACGACGACGACTACGACTACAACGAACTTTTCCTTGACATCGCCCCCGAAGAACCACTAGACACACACGAACCTTTCTCATTTGCAACCGTCTTCCCTAGGCCTTGATTTCTAACCCCCTCATTCGCGCCACCCATGCCAGCTCACCTTTCGGTGCATTTAGGATATCCGCCACGGATATCCATATCCGGCCGCCACGGATTCGGGCCACCACCATCCGATCAACCCCCTCAACGCTTTCCACCGCCCTCATATCACCGACATCTTATCAATAAAATGTATTCTCTCACCGTTTGTTTCTGTTTTTCTTTTCGCACAATACGCGCCACCAGCATTCCAACTCATGCACACATAAAACCATTCCAACTAATGCACTGACTATATTCCAACTAACGCACAGCCAGCTTATTCGGACAGCCAACAACAAGCACCACGTAGTGGGGGGCGGCCAGTACAGCATCCCAGCGACAATAACAGGTCTTCGGCACCACAAGCCTAATGCACAAGTATCAGCTGTTACCGAACGCCTGCCTATGGCCAACTAGCGCACATAACATACAGCGTATGCTGGCTCACAGCCAGCTGACAGCCAAAATAAACAAACCCCGCTTAACGCTTAACGCTCATACACTGCATAAAGTCTGACAGTACACGCCGACATACGATACCCCCCATTCGGCAGTGAGTCGTGAAAACTAGGCAACCAGGCACTACGCCGCGCAAACTAATCCGTCCGATTAGCCTCGCTGATCCCACCAGGCACGCCACTGCACAGCGTTACAGCCTAGAGGCTCCTAGAAGCTTCTAGAAGCTTCCCCACCTCACACAGCTCCCGTATACCTAATTAATACTAATTAGTTGAGAATTACTATTTTTAGTTATTGCTAACGCTCTCCTCCAATGATTGCGCTACTCATTTGTTACTAATTGGTACTTAATTACCCTAATTAGTCACTAAATGACTAATTACTATTTTTAGCTTATTGCTAGTGCTCCCCTCTAGTAATTGCGCTACTCACTTGTTGCTAATTAGTACTTCTTAATAGTACTTATTTACACTAATTACTTACCTAATTAGTGCCTGATTAGTCACTAGATGTCGACACACTCTTTCTAGGGGAGGGACCCGGAACCCATCAATCACTCTTTTTTGACAGATTCCTAAGGGCGCATGGCTGCTAAAAAACGTAGGAATTCTACTTATAAAAAACGACAAATCCTTTGATGTTGGGGTCAAACCGGAGATGCTCCGACCATCCTTACTACTAACAAGCTAAGTTTATAGCTTGTCTCTTTAGGACTATGCATGGATGTGAACAGCAATAGGGCCTAATCGAGAATAACTTTTGAAAATGCACGACCTTGACGCAGCTAACACATGGACACATGTATGAAACACTGAAGCTCACGGGAACTAGTCTGCAGCTAGAAGTGGGGCACAACACCAGACAACACACTACTCAAAATGACGGTTGCATGCCAACAACTCAATTTATCAAAACTATTCCTTGATAATTGATAATAATTAATCAATAGTTAATACCAAAGGGTCTACACTGCCAAAATGTGTAAGATCAACTTAAATGGATGGGCGCTAGAATGTTTATATATTCGCATTTTTTAACTATACCAGTTTCCACGAAGATTAGGTGAATGATAATCTATATTCATAAATAAACGTGTGGCTCTCTTACCTAGCCATGTCATCTATTTAACACTCCATTCTAAAGGTTTGGCGGCCCCAATTACTGATCAGTTTGGGATGGTTTAAGTAGCATGAAACAATCGAAATTAGATTGCTTTTTGACGGAATGAAGGTGGCGTGAATAAGAAAATCGCAACCCATCATGGATTATTTTTTGAGTCGCAGATGAAACCTAGACAGTTTTGCGCCCTAGATGCAAAGCTTCTGTGACGAGTAGCATAACAACCATCCACAAATAGATACGCTAGATAATAGTTGGTTGGTTCTAGCACATGGTGAAAAAGGAAAGTATATTGTACTAAAACTAGAACCTGATGGTCCTCACTCCCCACACGCTGTAAAGATTTCCATTGTATATGCCCATGGTTAAAATCCCCCATAATAATACAGTTAAGTTTGCGTACTTCCCTTATAGCGTTTTGTATTTCTTCGTTCTCTTCTATGCTTATGTTTGGACTTCGATAAACTAATCCAACCGTTAACGTTGAGTTTCCTATAACTATGTTACACCAAACAGCTTCTTTGCAATCTGCTTGTCTTTCTAATTTTATTTCATTAGCCTGGATAGATTCTTTAATATATAAAATAACTCCACCTCCCTTTCTTCCTATTCTATCTTTCCTAAACATTACATATCCTGTCAATCCCAATTCGGCATCCGATATATCGGTGGTGGTCCATGATTCGGTTATACCTATTATGTGGGGGTCAATATCTTCTACCACAATGTTTAGTTTATTTCTTTTGTTTACTATACTCCTTGCATTTAAAAAAACACATTTATATCCAGCTTCAGAAGAGTTTTCGAGACTGTTATTTGCTGATTTAGTTGTGCTGTCTTTATCTATGTCTCCAGTTTCAGGCTTCTGTGTGATTCCCCCCTTCAAATTTAGTATAAATAGATGCAACCTGTCCCACTGTCAACAGATCGCAGCAGATTCTCTGAGAAAACTGCTGCCCCCTTTCCATTAAGATGGATGCCATCTCACATGTACATATCTTCCCTCCCAACAAAGTATACCCACTTCTTCACATATCTGCTCAACTAGTACGTTGATCGCCATCCTCTTGCAGTTCCTATACGTTGTCTCCCTTCCTCCCATTACTGGCAAAATTCCTGACAGAATAATCTGTTCAACTCTTGTCTTCTTTAGCTTCCTCACTAACTGTCAATATTTATGTACTATCCCAGTTGTTACCCCCCTGTCTGCATTATTTGTTCCTACGTGTACTAGTATAGACCGTCCCTTGCCATGCCCCAATACCTCCTCTACCCTTTTAGTCACATGTTCTATTCTAGCCCCCGGTAGACAAACACCGACGTCTTTCCCCTCACTTAGTGTCTTATCCGTCTTTCTCACAATGGAGTCGTCCATAAACACCCTCTCTTTCTTCATTGCCCTCTCAATCACTGCCTCTGAGTAGCTCCTTCTCCGGTTTGCATCTATCTGGTTGTTGTCTTTTCATCCTGCCGTCTTCTCTCCTGTCACATTCTCCTCCGATTCATTCTTTCCTGTCGGTTTTTCTCTTGTCACCTTTCCTCCTGTCATCGTCCGTTTTATCGACTTCTCTTCTATCACATTTGCTCTCACTTCCTTTCATCCCTTCGATTTTGTCGCCATATTATTTCAACAATGTTGCGCGTTGCGTCCACATGCAACACTCACGTTTTCTCACGTACCTATAACAAAACGTGCGCATACTGTCCACAATTATTACTTTTACGTGATTATCCCGATAATTTAATTTGAACCTGCCGCCAGACGTGACGTAGGTATTCACTCACCAAATGTGACGCGTAATCACTGCACGCAAATCGTCCTCTCATCTCTATTATCGATGGTTTGGGGAAAGTAAGATGGCCGACAATGACATCACGTAACCACCTCCACATCCTATCCATATACAGGGTTATAAAGAGATCAGTGGCACATAAACACATGCACGCATAAACGCAAACCCGGACACACACACACACACACACACACACACACACACACACACACATATTGTAAATGCCTTTTCTTGTGTTGGTGCATACACAGGCTCGCCATCGCACCAAGTTGCTGATTTCGACTTCGTCGAGCGATGATTATCTACCAAGCGAATCTGCCGATAGTGTGGGCCGAGCCCTCAGCAGCCCACACTCACCCGTCTGTACGCCTTCCTTCGGCCGCCATCCTGGGTCTAGATCGCCGTTCTTCTTTTCTGGTAAACGGTCGGGCGCCACGTCTTACTCGCTGCAACGTTTTATTCATAAGATGGTGGGAGAGTCGCAGATTCGGCAAAGCATCTCATTGCCAGGGAAAGCAGAACTTCCAAAGAGGTGCGGTACATACCATAACAAACTACAACGGTTCCAGAACTTAGATAACTCAGTTGTATAAAACACCTAAACAAATTTGATTTAACAACCTATGCCAGTAGTGAGGTAAGATTATGAGGAGATAACCCCATAGTAAGAAAAGGTAAGTTCTTAATAAGCGTGGTATACAGTCCTTAAGACTGCTCAAACCGCCTTACACTTTACTCCCTGGCAGACCTGTTCTTTCGAACACCATTATAGATGAACTGACACCTTTCCACTGATACTTTTCCCACCAGGATTCAGCAAAGCTCGGGCCTTATTCTCAGAAACAGCACAGGGCTTGACTTGTATAGCTTCCGGAGGATCCGTGCGGTAGATCATTCGCGCCCCGACACACCGACCTTCCCCCCAGAGACGTGGTCGCAAGTGACCAAACACAACAGCCCTAGGACGTGTCTGCCACGCGCCGATAGTGAAGCCTCTAGCGGACACACCCCTAGTCGAGTGTCTAACTATCGACAAAGTAGGTAGTATTTTGTAAGCTTTCACTTGAAAGTTTAACGAAGGATTGCCCGTATGAATACATAAGTTGTTCCTCTTTGGTCCCTACTACAAGGGTAAGGTCTAACTTCTGTGCTTCTGCACTTCCAATGATGCAATTTCCTTGCGAGGCTTTCTATCAGCATTTGGGCCAGGTTAAAGACATGCATTCAAACGGTGTGAAATATCAATCACTTAAACTGCAATAAATATTTACACTAATTAAACACAAACAAACCGTTGGTGGGTATTTCTCACCCACTCATTTACCCATGTTGGACGTGTGTACTGCAGCAATACCGATGAACCATTCCCTACACACATGACAACGGTATCAAAACAATAATTTGTGGTCAATGCATCCCATAGGGAGTGTTTTGCGACGACTCGATGACGAAATGCGTTACATATTAGAACAAAGCGATATGGACGAGACGGAAAAGGTCATGTTGTATAACTAGGTGTTGAGTCGATACAACGGTCTTTTCGACAAGCGTATGCAGGAACCGCTGCGTGTAGCCATCAATAAATTTCCCAGCAAAGTCGAAAACAAACTTCAACCACGAACCGAAAATTAAATAGTCGAAAAGGAGAACATCGAAAATGAAATCGTCGACAGCGTGCCAAAAGCTATGAAACAGAAAGCACGACGACTCATCAATACGTAAAATGAAAGGTGCCGTAAAGTGGAACGATCGTGGCGAGATGATGTACAGAAATGTAACGATTCCGGGAAGTAACATCGTGGTCCTCGTCAATGACGTGTTGAGAAAGCGGAAGTCTTTTGAACCGGTCGGATGGAAAACCTTCGCTCGTAGTCTCAAGGATGTGAACACACCCATGGATTTAGTGGGTAATCCCGATCGTTGGACTTACATGCAGACAGCGTTAGAGGACGATGATATATCAAAGGAAAAAAGCAGTCCGTTTGACAGTGGTCGTCATCGGCATCGAAGACGTCCGGTGTCGTCATGGCGCACAGCGCATTCGACCACACCGTTGCAACACTTGCGTTGGGAACAGTATTATTAGTCTTGCACGTCACGACACCGGCATTATTACGATATGTCTCTTCGCGTTGGCAAGAAGACGAAGCGTTCACACGATGCATTGAAAAGTATTTACTATGACGCGAAACTAACCGGAAGTTACGGAGGCGTTGATGCCCTGCATCCTGCTTCACGTGCTTCACGCGCGTTGTCGAAAGAGGTGAAACGGCGGTTGTCGGAACAAGACACTTACACACTACACAAACCAGTGACATATCGTTTAAGGCGTAGACGTGGGTGGTATAAATCAACAATGGCAGGCCGATCTGATAGACATGTCACGTTTGAAAAGGTACAACGACGGTCACACTTTCATTTTGACCGTGATAGACGTGTTCTCCAAGAAAGCGTGGTCTGTTCCTTTGAATAACAAATCGGGGCCGTCACTCACGATGGCGTTTCGTCGGTTGTTAATGGACAATGATGACCCACTGTCATTACAAACGGATCAAGGAAAATAGTTCCTGAATAGTCAACTGCAAGAGTTTCTGAAAGAGAAAGGTATCCACCATTTTACGACACACAACGAAGAGACCAAGGCGTGTATGGTGGAACGTTTCAATCGTACTCTGAAGACACGTATATGGGGATATTTCACGAAAACCCAGACGTTAATGTACCTGGACGTATTACACCACCTAGTCGATTCGTACAAAGACAGTTATCATTGATGTATTGGAATGGCGCCGTCTGAAGTGAACGTGATCAATCAAGAAGAGGTTTGGCAAAGGTTGTACGGAAATGAAGGACACGAAAAAGTCAAACCGGTTTTAATAGTGGGCGATCACGTGCGTATGAGCAAAGAGACAATTCAAAAAAGGTTACTTACCCAACTGGAGTACGAGATATTTACCGTCAAAACAGTTCATTGTTCCGATCCGCCTGTTTATCGTTTAATTGAAGATCAAGATTCACCGATAGAGGGAACATTTTACGAACAAGAACTACAGAAAGTGTTTGTGGCCGAGGATAAACTCTATCGTATCGAGAAAGTGTTGGAGCAGCGCAAGCGAGGAAAAAAGACACAGGTCCTGATCAAGTGGGTAGGATATTCCGACTCGTTTAACAGCTGGTTGGATAAAGCGTAACTCGTCGCGTATAAAGGTTGGTACACACCAGTCGACCCGTCATTCGTGTCATGGAAGATACGACGGACGTTCGGTTTGAAAACACAGAGCTCGAAGATACCGGAAGTAACAGCAGACGTTGGGTGTTGTTTGGAAATACGTGCCCGAAATCGGAAATCGTCTTCTTCTGCCAAATCGTCATACTGTACACCGTTGTATTGGTCAGTATCTACAACCTGACTAAAGTAGACGGAAACTCTAATCTGTGGACGGCTTTGTTGAGCAGTTGCCTGGGATACTTGTTACATTATCCGTATATGAAACGCGGTGAACATGTCGTCTGATTTTTACCTCACATTGCCCAGCAACGCGTCTACGGAGTTAAATCCCGAGAACAGGTTGACCCACTATGTCACGGCTTTGCCGCAACGCATCAGTTTAGTCGGTCAGTGGGAGTGCGGACTGGTGGAGATGCAATACCCGCACAGTTGGTACAACGTGAGAGAAGAGGACGTTTATTTTGCCGTGAATGTTGATGGTACGCCTTATGTGGTGAATATCGAGGCAGGCCACTACGGTAGTCCCCAAGCGCTCACTCGTGCAATCAACAGAATCATAAAGTCACCGATAAAAGAAAAGCAAACAAAACTGAGCTACAGTGACATCACACAAAAAGTGACTATACACATGGTACAAAACATCTTATTCTCAGTGTACTCGTTGAAACGTCAGCGTTTCCTAGGTTTAAGCCACGATGTTAACACCACACCCGAAGAAGAAGGAGGGTTTTTACTCGTTGTACGTCTACACCGACGTTGTGGAACGACGTGTGGTCGGGGATACCGTCGTCCCTCTGTTGAGGGTTGTAACCATAGAAGGAAAACACGTAGACGTGGTGTCAAAAAGTTTTGACAATGTACAATACGTTCCCGTCTTGCGCAAAGAATTTACGACCATCGAGATCGATATAAGAGACGACACAGGACGTCGAGTACCATTCGAGCGAGGTAGAGTGACGGCAACACTTCATTTTCGACGATGCAAACCATCATTTTTTGAAACATGAGTCGTAATCATTCCTACGAAGACTACTACGTCATACAAGTCGGCAACGGATTGCCCGTGTTTGTTGGGGCAAGAGTGCAACGAGGTCACGGTCTAGGTAGTTTGTTCGGTGGCCTCATTCGAAGTGCTATGCCACTCATAAAAAGAGGCGCACTCGCTTTGGGAAAAGGAGCGTTAAAGAGAGGTTTGGGTGTGGCCGGCGACGTGTTGTCTGGACAGAACATTACAGATTCTGCAAAGAGGCGTGTGAAAGAAACAGGAAAGGACATGATCAGTAGAGTTTTGGGAAACAGTGGGCCTCCTGGCATACGCAACGCTCCTCCCGCTATAAAACGCAAGCCGACGAGAACCCTAGCCATTGTCACCAAGAGACGCAGACGACAGAAGACGCGTCGTGACGGCATATTCGGCTAGACATGGCTTTTGTTCACCAGTTGTCGTGTGAAGGAGTCAAAAGCTGATGGGACCTGTTTAGCTTACCGACAACACAAACGAGTATCGAACACGCACAATGGGTCGAGCGTCGACCTGTCGCCTCGATAGGTACGGGTGGTCCAATCGAATTCTTATTGCCCGGATCGGGAGACGATTACCTGGACGTTGCCAATACTTACCTGCTTGTGCGAGCACGTGTAGTCAAAGGAAACGGGGACGACATCGATCAAGCTGCACCTGTTGGATCAGTAAACAACTGGATGAATTCTCTGTTTAGTCAAGTCGAAGTGTTTTTGAACGGTACCCTCGTCACACCTTCATCGAATACCTATCCTTATCGAGCGTACATAGAAACGTTACTAAGTCACGGAGCAGAAGCGAAGAAGAGTCAACTCACTACTGCCTTGTGGTACATAGACACGGCTGAACACATGGATGACACCGACGACGCAAACAAGGGTCTGCAAAAAAGAAAGACCTATATTTCCCGTAGTCGAATCATCGACATGATGGGTCGTCTACACGTCGACCTCTTCTTCCAAGACCGCTACCTATTGAACGGCGTCGACGTGAAAATTCGACAAGTACAGAGCAAGGATGCTTTTGCACTCACGGCTGCTGGTGGTGACAATGCCGATTGCACGGTACGCATAGTCGAAGCAATTTTGTTTGCACGAAAAGCCAAACTGAATCCTGCCGTACAGAAGGGTCACATCAAAGCGCTACAAAAGGGAACGGCCAAGTATCCATTGCGAAGAGTCGATTGCAAGGTATTTTGCATACCGCGAGGTGCCATGTCGCACACTCACAAAAACGTTTATTTGGGTGTCTTACCCAAGAGATTAGTCGTGTGTTGTGTAGACAACGACGCTTACAATGGAACATTCGCCAAGAACCCGTTCCACGTAAAGCACAACAACTTGAACTTTCTTGCATTGTACGTCGACGGGCAACAAGTTCCGGCGAAACCACTCCAGCCTTATTTCAATGATGGTTCCTACGTGAGAAGTTACAGTAATCTATTTCCTGTGAACGGGAAAGATGTTTCAAGACGAGGGAAACAACATCAGTCGGGACGAATTTGGCAAAGGATACACCCTGTTTGCGTTTGACATCACACCAGATTGTTGTGACGGTCCCCATTTCAATTTGGTACATAAAGGCAACCAACTAGTCTAGATGCACTTTAATCAACCTCTCGTACAAACGATCAACGTCGTCGTCTACGGAGAATTCGAGACGGTTTTGGAGATTGACGACAACAGAAACGTCGTCTACGATTACTGATGGATACGTCACAGATAGAAAGACTCCTTGCGGCTGATGCTAGGACCGTTGTTCGAGGCGTACTACCTAAAGACGGGCTACCCACTACTCCTTTGACGACCTATCCGGCAGCTGTCGTGTGCAACACTCGTTCGAGCGATGAACCGGTTCAACATTGGATCTGCATGTTTATTGCAAAGGAAGGACGTGGAAAATACTTCGACTCCTACGGTTTGCCACCTCGACACGACGAATTCGTGGACTTTCTACAAAGCAACTGCGTGACTTGGACTTTCAACAATAGAACGCTTCAGAGCCCGCTGTCTAACGTGTGTGGACAATACTGTGTCATGTACTTACTGCACCGAAGTCGAGGCGTACCCACGAAGACGTTTCTGAACACTTTCGGGAACGATTTAGTGAACAATGACTGTCGTGTTTTGTATTACCTTAATTAAGGAATAAAAAAGTCGACACCATATGTGCGTTTGTGATATGATTTATTCAGACACCCAAGAGAAAGTGTCAATCTTATAAAATCTTGTAAACCTTAACTAAATACAAATTGATTTAATAGATACACAACTTTTATTCAGACACCCAAGAGAAAGTATCCCTTTGAATGATATCACATGTATTCTTGTTATGAGACACCCAAGAGTAAGTGCCACTATTATAAAATCTTTTAAACTTGAACAACTATATACAAATCGACTCCATATGATACACAGTCACTGTTAGACAGTATGATACACTCTGTGTTTATTTATTTTATGACACGATTTTTGCAGCGATTGAAGTATACAATATACTTCGTTTATTTTCACCAGTGTCCTACTTAAAAAATAGAAAGCACATGATGATGATGATGCAACAATGACGCGTGTGTGTATCGATACACTCTTTAACAATTGACACGATAGGAGTCGATAAACACAATAGTTCATCACGGGTATATTAAGACTGGATATTACACGGCTATCTCTCGAGTGTACCGAACAGTAAATGTGAAACGTGAAATGTACACTCTTTAATAATCGACAAGTAGGAGTCGGTGGTCGATAAACATAATACCTGATCACGGTTACACCAAGACTGAATGTTACACCAAGACTACATGTTACACTAAGACTACATGTTACACCAATACCGAATGATACACGGGGAGGTAGCTTACGAGAAGATTTACTGGCGTGTCTATTGTACCAGACACGGAGAGGTAGAGATTCCATTGGCTTGTACCGGTCGTTTAGAATAAAAATATGTTAGTGCAGAACGTTCTTGAATATAAGTAAAAACTGAAGTATTCTTCACCCGAAACCCTCGATTTTTCCCAACGCCACTCTCCTTGGTTTTTAGTACTTTCAAAAATGTGTCTTTGTCAATTTCGTCGTGTCTCTTATTTAGACCTTTCGTGCTGGATGTATCCATATCACCAAAACAATAATATGTTTTGCTGCACAAACCAATAAAACCTCTACGTTCATACTCTATTTTGAACAGGCCAGGTGTCCTTCTTTCGTGACGCGCACGCGCAATACAGCACGATTCCGAAGGCCCCCATTATTTCCCTTCCATCCGACAAGTGACATAATCGGACGCGTGCGCGTCACAACAAACAGTAGAAAACCACCGGGACAAGTTTGTAAAGTATTCTTGTCGTTTATCAGTGGTAACACAATCGTCTAAACAAGAAAAAGCTAGACTTATATATGCGGAATCCGTATCCATCTCGCAATATCGGAAGAGAGGGCGCTCTACGTAATAATCTATGAAATCATAATACAATTACAGCATTCTCAACTTTGCATACTGGTAAACCATAAAACCGATTTGAAGAGGGAGATCGTATTTAGTGGATTTCTTGTTGATTGTTAATTGGTACACGTATTCCGTAATTGGGTCTAGCTTGCGAAAACGATGACTGTTAATTCCTCGGCTCGCCGTTTTACTATTACAAAAGATAATATTTATGTGGAGATCCTTATTAGTTATAAATTTTCCATAGCCACTATTCCCAAGAAGTTTCATCGTATCGCCAATAATGGCCTTGTCCGGGTGCACGTCACCTTCGCGGCGTGCATTCGAGACGGCATTGGCGAAATGCTTGAAACACGGACTGGTTTCGTATTCTAAAACTTGATAAACGTGAGATACGACCAGTCCATGTTTCAAATACCATTTTAACAAAGGTGTACCTAAAATAATTTGTTTACCAAAATACGAAGCCACCAGGGTACGCCGAGGAATAGATAATATATTGTGCTCTTAAGCTCGCATATAGGAGCCAATGTCGTTACGGGTAATGTCAATGTTTTTGAAAATGGGTTGCATTTCACCAAAATAATCTTTAAGATCTGGAACAAAAATGTCGCACTCTACCATGCCAAATAGGCGACCTTCAACTACATTTTGCAAAACTTTATCTTGGGTCATTTCCAACTTCAGGTTACGGTGAGGAAATTTTGAATTTAGAAAATTTCTTACTTCGGAATTTTTCCGAATTTCTTTCTATTGACATTCCCACATTTCGACAACCTCGGCATATTTACGCAAACACGTAGTATTCTTTTTAGTTTCTGATAGGAGATCTGCCATAGACTTCCCGTTGATAGAGATGGTGTGCTCCACGTTACAAGGACAACCGTGAAAATAGCAACCGTGAAATTGATAAATGGTGCGAGTCTGGGCACACTATCCGGTAACGGGAAGTCTACGATCCCCAATCCGTTGATCTTCTCCGTTAAATTTATGTCTTATCGTTGTATTCTTCTCGTGAGCTACCCATTCTAGCCATTCAAGGGACAGCTTTCAGTAAATACGTGATGTTTTAGGTCTAAAATTATGTTCTCGGCTACGCCGCGTATAACATCCGGTAGGCATATCTTGTGAAAGAGCCCAAAGGTATAATGCATACGCATCATAGCCAATAATATAATTACAGGGGACAGCTTAGCCGCCCCTTTCCGATTCACGAAGCCGTGTAACGTCGACTTCGTGATGGCGGTGATATATTATGGACGGGCCCCCTACGATGGCTTTTTTTAACATATCATGTAAATCCGAATCTTTTTGATTAAACAGACTGAAATAAATATCACGTGTTAATGTGTCAACCGTAAATTTCATGGTTAGACCGGGAACGCTAATATCATCTTTAAACATATAAATGTGGCGCAATTTATAAAAAGAGAACTGTTTTTATAGCTTCCAGGAAAGGAACGACATCTCTGTTGTTGTACCAAATAAGAAAATCACGAAAAGTTTTCATATCGTGATCGCGCCAAATTTGTTCGCAGTACGCGTAATTTTCGTCAGAAATATCTTCGTTTTTCAAATCCTTGTGAAAATCTTCCTTTGGAGGAAGGGATTCACAGTCGAGTTTACTTAACGAAGTCACCCACTCGTAGGGAAAGTAGCCTTTAGTTTGTACACATCCGTAAGTTTTCAGAAATTTTTCGTAACTAAAACCGGGGGCCAAATAATTTATGATGTCCAAAAAGTCGCTGTTTTTAAACATATCAAATTAGTATGACGTATTACTACGAACATGGAGTTTTTAGTTTTTTTTCTTTGTTGTGTCGTCCGTCTCGTCACCTACGGTGGTTGTCAGGAAGTGTCCCGTGATATTTTTTTCATGATGTTAAAATTGTATTTTCCAGAATTAAAGCCAATGACGGGTAGTTCTTCGAGAAATCCGTGAAGCATACCAATTAATTTTGAAATTTTTTCTTCTGGGATAATAGGTAAAGGTGACCCGTCATCTAGAATTTCGTCTAAGTCAGGTTCGAGCATTCTAGCCTCTGGTGATTGAATATCTTTTTGGTGTTGGTTTAATTCATCAAAAACAAACTGATAACGTGTTTTCAGAATTTCGGACGCGGTGTCGCTAATTTCGTAAAGATAATTTAGAAAACGGTCGACTAGTTGGCTCGGCTCACCCTCGCTAATAAAACAGCGTGGTTCCTTGTACCCGGGAACATTGGATGACACACTAACGCTAAGTATTTCGTGTCGAGCCAACCACTCGACCTTTGGAGTATTACCAGTAAGTTGGTAGTACCAAAATAAGATTCAAAATCAAAGGTGGCCCGAAACGGATAATAACGGTATTTTTCTTCGACGTCAATACCCAACTGATCAAGTTTCTGAAAAACTGTTTCCTAAACATGAACAATACCTCCAGGGAAAGTTGTCTTGACCTCGACTTCGCAACCTTGTTGATGCCTTTTTAAGGAACATTCTGTATGCCAAAGTTTGTCACATTTGATACATTTGAAAGACCGTGTGTATGTTTTAATATCGTGGATATAAGAAAAATGTGTTTCGAAAAGATTCAAATTTAAAGTATCGGGGAATTTACAAGTTGAACGTTTCAGTAAATGGCACGCTACCTAGTTCTCGTCGTCGTCGTGATGATCTAGTAATTCATAAACAAATATATTGACATGGAAAAGCTTCTCAATGTCATAAAGGTCATTTATCTTAAAGCCAGGGAAATGCTTCATAGACGGGGCAACGTTTATAGCCTCTTGATACATGTTGTATAATGCGGCAACATGAGGCTCCAAGTTTGAAATGTTAGCTCCCCGACTTAGTGCAAGAGCCCGGAAGAAACAAAGATGATCGTGGTAAAGAGGACAGTTGTGTCGGGACCGGTCATAGACCAACGAATTTAAACCTTTATTTGTGAGAATATACTCGGGAAGCACTACACTGCCAGTACCTATAGGGTGATCAGGTATGATGTTTATCACGACATTTCCACTGAGAATCGGGCCTCTGCATAATAGCCCAACTTAAAATATATTTTTCTTCAAAGGAACTTAAAAACGATTGAAACTCATCTGCATTAGTAATTAAAGGGGGTATGTCCAGAAACCTACCCGAAACATTTTTAGAAGAATAAAAATAACGATGTTCTTTTGTTTTCTGGTTAAATAAAATAAACCCAAAGCTTAAGTTAAATTTGAAGGCGGTAGTCTGTTCATCAAAAATGTTCCACAATGTTGGATGTAACGAGGTTGTGTCCGTATCTGTTAATCGAATGTTGTAGGTTCTCTGGACGGACCCCCTACGATAATATGTACGAATAGCCGACCACTGACTCCTATAAAAATTAAACAAATTATCAGGTACAAAATCTACAACCGGAGGTGGTACAAGTGGATCTAGAAGCAGTAATGGAGAGGCTGCAGGTGACGACGGAGATATTGCAGGTGTCGGACTTTTTGGTGATGACAGTGATGGTGATGCAGTTAGCGACGAAGGCGCTGACGATCTGGTCGGTGATGACGTCACACCCTATGACGGTGACCGTCGGCGTTTTCGCGATTTCTACAATAACATGTTTTTTATTATATAATACAGTAGGAGTTTATTGTCCAATAGTAATTCACAGGATAATTTTCCTTTTGTTGAGGGTAGAAATTGCTTTGTTAGATTAAGTTAATTAAGTTAATAAAACAAGGAAAGTTGTTCATAACTTGGATAGTGAAACATATAGTAAAATATTCAACTAATTAAACACACAAGATTGAAAAAAACACTGCAATAAAGGTACGTATCACAAGACGGGAGAATAGTTATCTTTTATGGTATTCAATTTCTTCAGTTGATACGTACACTAATTACAGACGTGGTCCGTGATAATACCCGACATCTTCAAAGATTACTCATCGTAGTGACTTTGATCACCGACACAGGCGGCGCAGAGGTAGTCGGAACACCAACAGCATCAAAACCAGCGATGCGCTCCTTTTCTTGGCGCTGAGATAAACATATAAGTTGACTTTTAATCATGATATACAATATATAAAGAGATGGGATTTGTAGCAACACCTGAAATCAATACAAGTGGCCTTTTAATAATGGTATACAAAACACAAAGAGACGATATTTGTAGCAGGACCTGAAATATTTTAAAACACATGATGAATTTACCTTTATGTCTTTAACATGCTCCTGCCGCCCCTGCTATTTGTCTTGCTTTCTTTGGCAGTAGCCCTTTTTGATGTGTCGACGCCAGTTATTTTTTATTGTAAACGTGCTGCCGCACATGCAGCATGAAAAGTGTGACAGCACATCCACTCGGTTGGTTGATGACGGAGGCGCAGTCGTCGTGGCCAGTGGTCGGGGCCGGGGCTGTCCCAGTGGCTATCGGGATCGGTTGCCTCTTTGGGCCCATGGGCCCTTTGATAAATTTCTACAACAATAACTAAATATTACAGATTCTATGTTAAAAAAAATTAACCAAAAGTCACGTGACTTTTGGTCACGTGACCAAAGGTCGATAGGAAAACGATAACTATACGGAGGCAATGTCTAGATAGGAATAGGATGGGAGCAGATATGTTGATAGGAAGTATATGGGAACCGCCGTTTTGACGGAAATAAAAAATATACAAGGACGCCATTTTGACGGAAGTAAACAAAATAGAGGGACGCCATTTTAGCGGAAGTAAACAAAATAGAGGGACGCCATTTTAGCGGAAGTAAACAAAATACAGTGACGCCATTTTAACGGAAGTAAACAAAATACAGGGACGCCATTTTAGCGGATGTAAACAATATACAGGGACGCCATTTTAGCGGAAATAAACAATATACAGGGACGCCATTTTAACGGAAGTAAACAATATACAGGGACGCCATTTTAACGGAAGTAAACACACAATTGTTCGGATGTCAAGTCGGCTAGTTTAAGATGAGCGTCTAACAAAATAGTCAACCAGTCTTTATTCATTGTAATCAAATTAATGTCATCAACATTTACTTTTTTATATTTTTCATAGCGTGTAATATATATAGGTTTTACTTATAAGTTATTGCATGTGAAGTATAAAAGATACAGAGATATGATCATAATCAAGCATAATATTTATTTGTATCCGTTTTCAGTTTCCGATGCCAGGTTACGGTTTTTAGTATTTTTCTCGGATCCGACGTTTTTTCAGAAGAAGCACGAATTTAAACACTACAGTACGAAATAAGATAAAAAAAACCGATATAATATCAGTTTGAACAATAAACGACGTATTTGTATAGTTGACCACAAATATAGTAAAGTAGAAAAAGAGTATTAGCTATGTTGGTATTAGGATTGTTGCAAACTGACGACTAAATACTACGTCTTATTATAACACCGCATTTTAGTTACGCAAATATAGAAAATAAACGGATGTTGAATGACGCTACTGAAACGGAGCCGCTATTTTAGGCGAAAGTGTATAGTAACACAACATAAATTTTAACTCACCACCAACGCGTACAGCTCGGCGTCCTCAGCCGTCATTTTTAGGCTGCCGCAACTGCCGTGGGCGACGTGGCGCTTCCAACAGTTGCGCCGTGTAAAACTGGTCTTACACGACGGAGAGGTGAAGGCAGCAAGGGAGGGTGGTGGTAATTGTCTCGCAGGCGCGGGCGCCGTGTCATCCACGAGAGATTCGACCGGCAGAGTCCCACAATCGACGTTCTAAATATACGAAAGATTGTTATTAGAAGTCTTGTTTTCATCAGTGTCTTAATGCAAGACAATTATACACACGAAAAATTGTGAAATGGAAATATAATATTAATAAAGACCTTCCATGCTTAGGGATGGTGTTAGTGTTGCCGGTAGCGGAGGGAAGGCCAACGTGTAGGGGATAGGGGTCAACCCCGCTACCCTGGCCGTGATGGCCTGCGTCCCTCTGGCCGCCTCAGCGTAGCTTCATCCAAACCGAGTGAAGCTAGCCATGTCAAATGAAGAATGACAAGCAGATCGTCTCCACGGCCTTATTTATATAGGAACACTTTGATCGTAAAGGTCACGTGGGCGTGCCGAAAGATCACCGACTGCAGAGTAGAAAATTCAAAAGCACGGACCGCAGAGTAGAAAGTACAAAAAAACACGGACCGCAGAGTAGAAAATAACTCTCAAGCTAACTCTCAAAGTAGCTCTCAAAGTAAAGAGCTCTCAAAATAGCTCTCAAACTATCCGACTAGAACTTTGGCCTAGATATTTAGTTCACGGCTTATCCGTCAGGGGAACTTTAGTTCATAAAAAAATCTACCAGGTGGCGATATTTCTAGTCCACGATCTATCCACCAGGTTGCGCTATTTTAGTTAACGACCTATCTGATAGGTGGCTCCACTTGACCTACTTCCGGGTACTTGGCATTGACCTTTGAACTTGACCTACATCCGGGTCTTTGACATTGACCTTGACCTACATCCGGGTACTTTGCACTTGCA
Organism: Paraescarpia echinospica; assembly: GCA_020002185.1. Lineage (NCBI taxonomy): Eukaryota > Metazoa > Annelida > Polychaeta > Sabellida > Siboglinidae > Paraescarpia > Paraescarpia echinospica. The sequence continues at coordinate 9,422,646 of CM034541.1, forward strand.
CCGATCATAATCAAACCGTAACTCGTACTACATTACTACTGACAACTCACGCATTGCAGTCGTGATTACTTCATGTCACGTATATATAACGGGGAGGGGCCCCGTCATGTACCGATGACAGTGATGTGTTACCTATCACCTCTACCTAGTGTACTCTACACGATCTGTGCTTCCATTTTCAGTATCCTGACACATTTCAGTTCCATTGTATCGACAATACTAAAATGATACCTGAACCAGGGGTTTACGGGACGCAAGATCCTGCGTCATGTACGCATAGAAACAATATCCGGACGCGTTCAAAATATTCGTTGCGTCCCACGGGACGCCTGCGTATCAATGACATATAACAAAAATATATGTTGAATATGAATGCCTTTAACTTGATAGTTTATTACCGAATCAGTTCGTTTATTATTTCTTTTCACGATTCCTTCCAAATAACAATTTTCGTAAGCATATGCTTCCCAATTCTGAAGGGTGCCTAATCCTCCGTGTGGCGCCGCCCTGCGCGTAGTTTTGCGGAGGGCCTCTAGGGACTTATTTGCGAACCAGAATACCAATCCAATCCGTGCGCAAAGCGATGAAAACAAAGCGACTTACGAACATTCTTTTGTATAACTAATCGCCTGTTGTCACCAAACAAATGACGGGCGTTACGGTGACAATAGAGAGTGCAAGCACTCCGATCCCGACTCCCATCCCGTGGCCGATCGCGCCAGTCGGTTGTCCAACAATCGAACCGATTCGATACCTCAGTGTGTTTATGCCATCATTTCACATTGTTTCAAATCTACAGTACATTAAAAAAAAATATATTGATTTGAGAGACACTTTTGATGCCGAAATAGCGCCCCGGTATGCATCAAAAAGCGATTTATTAATATTGCTTGTTTCAAGTGCGCCGTGCAGTAACCCGCGACTGCATCTACTGTTTCAGATGGGTTATCAGACAACCTACTGTCATTGCTAATGTTATCGTTTCTATAACTCCATTAGAGTCGAAGCACAATGTGTCTCACAGAGCCATTCACAAGATTGACATTACAGCTTTAATGGCTGAAATCCTTAAATCTGACCATATCACTGATCCAAAAGAACGTCTATCTGACTTATATAAACAGTACTGTCAAGTACTCAATGCATTACTTAAAGAACATGCACCTATGAAATCCAAATGTGTGCCAGAAAGGCCTCCGGTTCCATGGATGACTTCCGAAATTATATTATCTAAAAGGCGTCGTCGTTATTTTGAGCGTGTATGGCGCAAATCACGCTCGCCTTTAGACAGGTCGTGCTATTTTAAAGAATATCATCACTGTAACAGACAAATGGCCAAAGCCTAATCAGATTATTACACAAATATGGTCATAAATAAGTCTGATAATCCGAGTCAGTTATGAAACTCTATCACTAACTTTCTACATAGACGATCTGCTCCATCGCTACCTGATCATGTATCAATTAAGTCACTATGTGACTTATTCTCTAGTCACTTTAAGAATAAGATTAGTATTATTCGTTCTGCTTTCCCACGTCATTCTTTAAGTAATGTCAATGTGGATTTACCACAAGTAAATTACTACGTGTATCATTTGAACTTACAACAGTTAATGAAGTAAGAAATATAATTATGTCTTCTCCAAATAAATCTTGTGAACTTGATCCATTTTCAACATTATTGCTAAAAGCATGTCTCGATACATTAATTTGACCTATAACAAATATTTTAAATGCATCACTTTGCTCTGGCTGTTTTCCTGATGATTTCAAATATGCCCATGTCAATACATTTCTTAAGAAGTCATCTCTGCCTAAACAAGATCTTAACAGATATAGCCCTATTTCTAACCTCAGCTTTATTTCCAAAATACTAGGAAAGGTTGTAGCAAATCGCTCTCACATTAGCACAGATTTCTTAACCAATATGTCACAATCAGCAACAAATTATAGACAGTTTCATTCAATAGAGACTGCCCTCGTAAAGGTTCACAACGACATTAACTTGAACATTAATAATGGTAAAGTGACTTCAATTACCTTACTCTCTATGTCCCTTTTGACACGATTGATCACAACATTCTGGTTGAACGCTTATTAAAGTGGTACGGCATACCTGGCACGGTTCTAAGCTGGTTTTCTTCATACCTAACTGATAGATACCAAACTATTAAGATTGGATACTGCTTTTCGGTTGCACTGCCAACTTTATTTGCTGTTTCCCAGGATTCTGTTCCTGGGCCTTTGCTTTTTACTCTTTACACCACGCCACTATGCTCTGTTATACAAAGACATAACTTGGATCATCATCTTTATGCTGATAATACTCAGATCTACATTTCGTTGGCTACCCCGGATACAATTCGCTCCCTTAATCAAACTTAATGATTGCCTCCAAGGTATATTCCACTGGAAGACTACGAGCAAGTTGAAATTAAATGCAAATAAACCTGAATTGATTATTATTGGTACTTCAAGGCAGCGTAGTACACTTGATGTTTTCTCCATATGCGTATTTTGAATCAGCATATCACGCCAGCAACCTTGGAATCTAGTAGTGATCTTTGATAGTAACTTCCATTTTCGATAGCACATATCTTAAACTTGTCGGTGTTTTTTTTTATCACATTCGTAATCTTCGCCGTATTCGCCGGTACATGTCATTTTCTGTTGCTAAAACTATTGCAACGGCGGTTGTTAGCAACATACTTCACTATTGCAATTCCCTGCTTTATAATATCGCTAGCAAGGATATACCAAACTTCAACGTGTCCAAAATTGTCTAGCAAGGGTTCGCTTCCTGTACGATATGATATAATATTTAAGATATGTACCATTACATAACAGACACTGTCCAGTAAGCAACCATCTCATTTGCATTCACAGCTTACTCTTGTAAGAAAGCTTCGATCATCTAGTTCTGACCTGCAATTGTCCCTAGAATCAACACTAACATTGGAACTAGGTCTTTTTCTGTTGCTGCACCAACTCTTTAGAATTTGCTCCCTCTTAGTGTTACATCAGTTGAAAATATTACAAAAATCAGTCGTCAGTTAAAAACGTATCTTTACAATCTTGCTAATCTTGCTACATAGACCTTTAAAGTTAATGAAAAATACTATAATTTCAGGAAAACTGTTTGTAGATATATCAGACCATTTACCCAACTTCATCATTATCCAAGACTCATGACATCAATGACAGACCTAAACTGAGCCTATTTAGTGAAAATAATATATCATATTTCACTCCGGAACTGGAGAATATAATCTGGGACAATATTATGACATGTTAGGACACGGATGAATGTTATGATATGTTTGTAACCAAATACGATACAATTTTCAAAACATGTTTCCCACTTACCAGAATGTGAATGAAACGCTTCAAGGAAAAAGTGGATGACTAAAGGCATTAGAAATATTATTTTAACAAAAACTAGGTTGTATAAGAAATATATCAACAAAACAAATTAATACAATAAAACAGAATACCGACAGTATAAGAATAAGCTTACAACTATCATACGGCAGGCGGAGAAACCATATTACAGTAGCTTACTCTTACAAGCAAAACAGTCAATCAGGGAGTTATGGAAGATATATGCGGAACTTGTGAATAAGGGCAAAATGAACATGCTCAACATTAAAAAGCTGGTCGTCAGTCATATGTAATTTAACACAATGAAAGTATTACTAATACAATGAACCAATATTTCGCGACTGTAGGTAAAGAACTGTCAAATACATATAATCAGGGAAATGAATATAGACAATTTCTAACTGACCTCATACGCAATACTATGTTCCTTTCACCAGTTTGTCAACAAGAAGGAAGTGGTCAATGAAGTTAACAAGCTAGTTAATTCTAATGTATCAAGTATTTATAATTTTCCTTCAAAAATTGTCAAATTGTCATGCAATTTCATTTATAAACCTCTCACTTACATATCTAATTTGTCGTTCTCGGAAGCCACGGTACCACGAGCATTAAAGGTGTCAAAAATAATACCTCTATTTAAGAAAGGATGAAGGTGTGAACTATGCAACTATCGACCAATTAGTCTGATGAGCGTCTTCAATAAAATCTTAGAAAAGTTAATGTTGAAGAGGTTATTAGACTTTATGGATAAAATTTACGTATTGTCCAAACATCAATTTGGATTTCATGAAGATCATTCGACTACGTTAGCGATTATTTGAAATAATATAAAATATTAGAAATTCTCTTGACGAATTAGATGTTGGGGTATATCTTGACCTAATTAAGGTTTTGACACCGTTAATCACGATATATTGTTGTATAAGCTGGATCATTATGGAATAAGAGGTCATGTATGTAAATGGTTTAAACATTACATTTGCAGGGCAAACGCACTCAACGTGTTAACTCAGCCAAATATCTAGGTATATATATCTAGACTGTAAGCTGTCATGGTCGGAACATATTAAGGAACTTTGTTCAAAGGTGTATAAGTTATCAGGTTTATTTTATCACAAGGCCTCGTTCATAAATGCCGATATGGTAAGGCAATTATATCATGCCTATGTATTTCCCCATATTAATTATGGGATTGAATTATATGGATCAACATGTAAAACTGACTTAACTAAAATACAATTTCTTCAAAATATGTTACATAAAACGTTAGCAAAGCGTAATCGTCGTACCAGTGCCACTGCCTAGCATCGGGAACTTAAAATACTTAAAGTTAATGAACTTCTTAAAATAAATGTTCTAATATTTGTGTATAAACAGCGTACGAATCAACTTTCTAGTCTATTCCACCAATTTTATAAACGTAATAGTGAGTTTATGATAAGAAGTTCCAGACAAGAGAACAATTTATATATACCTAGATATAATTATAGAACTGGAGAGAGCTCCCTGAAAGTAACAGCGCAGGACTTCTCTGGTAGCCATCTCATCTGTGTTACATTACTATGAATTATATTGTATATCATCTGGTTGAGGAAATAACTTTATTTACTTACTTGCTATCCGCCATAGCTCCCTAGCGCATTGACCCATCTCTTGACAACTGTTATACTGCTTATGGATTTTGAGATTGACCAATCCTTTTGTTTTGATGCGCCTCTGAACCTGGTTTCCAAGGATTTACTACGGGCCAAGCAATCTTGTGTGTGTGACATATTCAAATGCTGTTCGGTATATTTTATTTTTTGAAAAAGTCGTCTAATACCTTTACGATAATAGCGCCTATCGTTTAACTTGCAGAAAATTATCGATCTTTTAACATGGGGAAAATTCCCTATCCTTTAACATGGGGTAAAATTGGTCTATCTTTTAACCCGGGCGCGCCTCGGTGGAAATCCCTATACTTTAACATTGGGAAAATTTGCTATCCTTTAACATGGGTTATGTAGGGGTAAACAAGTAAATATGGTCGACCTTTACAATAATAGCTCCTATCCTTTAACATGGGGAACCTGCTATGCATTAACATGGGGAAAATGTCCTATCCTTTAACCTTGGAGGGCCCTAAGGGAAATTCCTATCTTTTAGCATGGTATTTCCCACGGGGCGCTCCAGCGTACGCACTTATTAACCTTGGAGCGCCCTGGGTGAAATACCATGTTAAAAGATAGGGATTTGCTCCAGGGAACGAATGCATACGCGCTGGACCACCTACATTACTACTGACGTAGAGTCGCATATTCGATATTCAGTACGAACGTTATATGCTATATTCTCTCTATCACATATTAAAAACGGATGAAATGAATGAAGATGGGGATGTTGAACCATTTCAACATTCACCATACTTCTACGATGATAATTTAATAAACCATTTAACAAACAAAGCAAATTTATCGTGCTAAGCCTAAACTGTCAGAGTTTAATTGCAAAAATTGACGAAACTAAAATAAAGCTAGAATCATTCAGAAGTAGTAGCTGTGAGATTAATGCTCTATGTTTACACGAAACATGGCTGGATGAAGAGGCTGACACTTCTTTATTTCAAATAGATGGATATACATTAATATGCCAAGGCAAAATCTGTAGTGCACATGCCGGCTTGGCAATCTACCTCAGCAACAAATACAATTACAAATCTGTAAATATCCATGCAAATACAGACACTAGGGAAGGTCAATTTATTGAAAGAACATATTGTGCCATGAAGAAAAAAATATTCTTGGAAATATATAAAGTCCACCTAGAGATACTATCGAAAATTACCGTATATTTACAAAAGAATTTGCATCAAATTTAGTTGATTTACAAAAATCTAAAAGTGAAATAATAATTGCAGGAGATTACAATATTGACTTGCTTAAAATTAACGAAAAACCCATAATATGTGACTATTTTGACACAATCGTTTCACATGGTTTCTCCCCTAAAATTACTATGCCAACACTTCTTTCAGAATATCATGGAACACTCATTGATTATTTGTTATGCAATTTGTCAAAAGGGTTCTTCAAATCCTTAGCTGGTATTTTAGTGAGCAATATTTCTGATCACTTTCCATACTTTCTAAGTCTAGATTATGTTGAAACCACTAGTGCAATACCAAGGTTTATACTAATAAAACAACAAAGTCCTGACTCGCTCAATAAATTTAAAATTGAAATAATAAACTCAAATATTTATAATAAACTTAACACAGATATTCATGCGGATCCGAATGAAAACTACAATATCCTCGATGAAATTATTACTGCAGCTATGCATAAATTTATACCTATTAAAGTAATTAAATTTAACAAGTATAAACATGAGAAAACCCCTTGGATTACCAATGGCATTATTGTGTCGATAAAATTTTGATACAAATTATATTCGAGAATGAAAACGACTCAAGTAAATACAGAGCATTATCATGAACTTAAAACTGACTTACATACTTATAATAACATTCTTAAGAGTAATATTATATTAGCTAAGCAAATGCATTACCAATCCAGTTTTGAAAAGCATAAGCATAGTGTTAAAAAAAGTCCAAAGTCGATGGGGAAATGATTAGTGACAAATGCATTATTGCAAACAAATGTAACACGTTTTTTACTAATGCTGGTCCTACTCTAGCCTCTAAAACAACTACTAGTGGAGGGAAATCATATAGAGATTACCTGAAAAACCCAATATTGCACACTTTCAGATTTAATCCGATTGACATGGAAACTACTGTTAATACAATTGATCGGTTACCTCCAAAATCAAGTTGTGGAAAAGACGGTATTTCAACACAATTACTCAAATTGATAAAAAATGATATCAGCAATGATATCAGCAAAGCAGTCACTCTAATTATTAACCAATCAATAATAACTGGTATTTTTCCAGACAAATTAAAAATTGCAAAAGTCATACCCCTTTTCAAAAAAGGTGATGTTTCTGATTTTAATAATTATCGTCCTATTTCTATCCTGCCAGTGATTTCAATTTTTTTTGAAAGGGTTGTGTTTGATCAAATCCACTTCCATTCTAAAGCGTTATACTACAATAGCCAATATGGGTTTAGAAAGAAACATTCTACAGAGCTTGCTACACTCGAAATCATAGACAGAATTATACAAGAGCTTGATAAATCGTTTACTCCAATAAATATATACCTTGATTTATCAAAAGCATTTGACACAATTGATCACAATATATTGGTACAGAAGTTAAATTACTATGGATTAAATGACAAGGCTCTGGACCTTTGTAACAGTTATTTACAAAATCGTAAGCAGTATGTGGAAATTGAAAATGTTAAGTCTAAGGAAATAGTCATCAACACCGGTGTCCCCAAAGGTTCAATTTTAGGGCCGCTCTTATTTATTATATATATAAATAATATAGCACATTCTAGTGACCTTTTCAAATTCATAACATATGCTGACGACACCACCCTTACTAGTACACTAAAAACGTTTAATGATTCAGAAGGCCAAATGCAAAATGAAAATATTAACAAAGAACTAACAAAGATTAGTAATTGGTTAAAAGCTAATAAACTGTCACTAAATGCCAAAAAGACTAAATTCATGATTTTTCATATGCCTCAAAAGAAAATAGAATACCCTGTGTTACAAATAGATGGGGCACACATTGAATGTGTAAATGATTTCATTTTTTTAGGCATCACATTAAATAACCATTTAAACTGGAATAGTCATACAAACAAAATAGCAAACAAAATCTCTAAAACAATAGGCATACTAAATAAATTTAATTTTTTTTACCACCTGATACATTATATATTATGTACAATGCTCTTATTCTTCCTCATATTAATTATGACTTACTTTTATGGGGTCATCAGGCATATCGAATTTTCAAATTACAGAAAAAAGCAATACGAATAATATCCTTAAGTAAATATAATGCTCACACAAGTCCTATTTTAAAAAGACTTCAGTTGCTAAAGTTGGATGACATTTATAAAATCCAACAATTAAAATTTTACTATAAATTAATTAATAATCTTTTACCCTACTACTTCAATGTTTTTCGAAACACACACATCTATAATATTCATCAGCACTGCACACGTGAAAGAAATAATATGTATATGTCCAGATTCAAACATGAATTTGCCAAAAAATGCATTAGACATAACATAGTTGAGACAGTTAACAATACACCAAGTATTGTCATTAATAAAATGTACACCCACAGTCTGTATGGTTTTTCAACATACACAAAACACGTTTTTATATTAAATTATGAATCCTGTTGTCGTAATCATAATTGCTTTATATATAATTCGTAATACGTCCTGTGCTAGCGATATTGTATATCTTAATGGGAGTCTCCCGACCTTATCTAGTACTCATGTTATTCATTGTGTATATATCGTATTTATAGGTCAAATAAACTGATTCTGAGTTCTGAGTTCTTATGCCAATGCCTGCTAAACCAGTCCAGTACTCGTCCATAGAATAACATCTTCCTTAGAACAGATGCCTACGAAGAATTATGAACATATTTTGGCCAAACACCATCTCGAACGATGACTTACACAGAACAGCTGCCAAACCCATCACCCAAGACGTCCAAATGCTCAGGTGGTTATGGGTCGGGGGTGTACCCCCAATGTCACCAACAACCCCATTAAGGGTCGTAGAAAGCGAGAAAGAGAGGCGGACTGAAAGAAACTTGGAGCAGGACGGTAGAGAGAGAGAGAGAGAGAGAGAGAGAGAGAGAGAGAGAGAGAGAGAGAGAGAGAGAGAGAGAGAGAGAGAGAGAGAGAGAGAGAGAGAGAGAGAGAGAGAGAGAGAGAGAGAGAGAGAGAGAGAGAGAGTGAAAGAGACAGACAGACAGAAAAAGGAAAGGGAAAGAGCAGGGATGAGCTTAAGTATATACCACACATAGATCACGGTGGCGAGCTATTATCCACAACCCCGCGCAAAGAGGACTACGTAAGTAGTGGTACGGGCAGCGGAAGATGGCGTTACGCATATGACGAGACGGAAGTGCCGTCAGTTTTGCTCTCCACTCGGGCCGAGTCGACGTCAAGCTGACCCGGTCGGTCTACAGCAGCGCCCCGTCGACCGAGCGCACATGCGAGGGACTCAACGAATCCTCCTGATCGACGCGGGCTCCGAACAGTCTGTAACAGCTGGTCGTGTGCTGGCGTGGACACTGCAGGAATGTGTCCAGCGTGATGACCACCTCGCCGAGAACTGGGTTGGTCCTGAAGCGATCCCGTCTCTCCTTCACTCTCACCTGGAAACAGTCACTGGGTCATTATTGAACATGTCAAAACATTTATTTGCATATTCAAAGACTTCCGCCTCTTTACAAGCTGATTTCATCGGTACGACTGACGTCACGGATGGATGACGTCATCGTGTACAGGCACAAGCTAATAGTTCCGTCTTTAAAAGGAGGTAGTCTGTTCCTAGGTTTCCATCGATTAATTAAAATGATGTTCTTAAGAATACAATAACTATGTTGAAGGCATACTGTCGGCAAAAAGTGTTTAGTATGCCCAATATCTTGACATTGGTACAACTTTTAGTTGTGATCTGAACAATTATTTCCCGCCAATGGACACTCTGCAGGTGGTTACTTTGTCAGCAGCCTGTAACGATCGGCACTGGACCGTGGAGATTGTCTTGTGATTGTGACTGTGTTAGCCATTACACGGTTGCTTGCCTGCTCACTGGACTGTATCGTTGCTACCGGTGATTAATTGCTAACTTAACAGCCAGGTGTTCGCCGCGATGCCAAGGAAGAATGAAAAGAGTGCTGTTATAGCTGATCAAACACCCGAAGTCAATGCTGCTAATACGCTTAACACCGACGTAAAACAGCTCGTTCAAGACATCGTAAGAACTGCCATCACAGAGCTGCTGGATACGGATGGGGATTTCATGAAATCAATTGTTTCTTCAGTCAGTAATGCTCTATCTCGCTTCATAGCGGACAACGAAGAGTTAATGAACAACCTGATCCAGAAGATAATTAAATCACCGGTGTTGGACAGTGTCAAACAAGACGTATACGCCGCCTGCCAAATGGACATAAAACGAGTGTCGGACAACGCAGCTGCCCTGCAAGAGAGGATCGCAGATCTCGAAACGGCAAAACAATCAATTACCGACGAGATTGACCAAATGGAACAATATAGCAGACGCAACTGCCTCCTCATCCACGGAGTGTCGGAGAACGATACTGACACG
>CM034541.1:9436887-9441887 GCA_020002185.1 Paraescarpia echinospica
AAGCCGGCGCACCAGTTGCAGGCCCGCCTGCCGCAGTTATAGCAAGCAATGAACGGGGTGCCGGTGGTGGTCGGCTTTAGGCAAAGCTGACACAGGCTGGGATCGTCGACGTTGGCCCCCTTCGAGATCGCTTCGTTCTGCTGAGCGAGCATACGTGCCTTGAAGCACACCAGGTCGCGCTCCAGAATCCTGCGCTCGCAAACAAGAGCATGTACTATATACGTTACTGGGTATAAGATGAGAAACACGCTGATGTGGCTTTATTTTTTAATCTGCGTGTTTACAAGAACGAAGCAAAGAAATAAAACATTTTAGAACACCGCAATTAGACGAGAAGTCGAATCGGGAACAGTACTGTTGAAAATCAGAAAACATACACACGCACTCATACATGTCGCACGCCCGCACGTACAGAGATGGGGAGAACATAGTGGGTGGGTGGGTAGTTGAGTGAGTGCGAGTGAGTGGGTGAGTGAGAGAGCGAGCGAACGATGTATATACGTATATATAATATATATATATTATATATATATTATATGTATATATATATATACATATAGTGGGTGGGTGGGTGGGTAGGTGAGTGAGTGAATGATATACATATATATATATATATATTTATATATATACATATATTTATATATATGTGTGTGTGTTTATGTGTGTATATATATATATATATACGTATATAATACGCTCACTCGCTCGCTCTGTTGCTCTCTATCTCTCTCTCTCTCTCTCTCTCTATATATATATATATATATATATATATATGTATATATATATATATATATATGCGAGTGAGCGAACGATATATATATATATATACAAATATACATATATACATACATATATGCATGTATATATATATATATATATAATATATATATATTATATATATATACAATATATATATATATATATATATATAATATATATATATACAGTATATATATATATAGACAGAGATAGAAAGAGACACGCACAGAGAGACAGACAGGCAGATACAAAGACAGAGAAACAGAGACAGAGAGAGTGACGTGTTTGGTATTTTACTAAGTTACTCACAATATTGAATCAGATATCACTAATTATCTACCCCGTCCCAAACATGACACAGTTGTACATGTGATAACGGGGAAGCACAAACCTCGTCCTCGCTGCCTCCTGCTCGTCGAACTCTTTCTGTTTGGAGAAGACGTCATTGAGGATGTATATCTCGGCGCTGTTGAACTCGGACAGATTGGGGGATGGCGACTTGGGCGGCACAATGTACGGGCGACGCACTCGCTCGGCCACGATGGCTCTCGTCTTCTGCTGAGGAATCAACTTATCGATTTATTGATTTAATGGTTTAGTGGTTGATCGATTGCTTGATTGATTGATTGATTGCTTGATTGATTGATCGATATGTCGGTCGGTCGGTCGGTCGGTCGGTCGGTCGGTCGGTCGGTCGGTCGGTCGGTCGGTCGGTCGGTCGGTCGGTCGGTCGGTCGGTCGGTCGGTCGGTCGGTCGGTCGGTCGGTCGGTCGGTCGGTCGGTCGGTCGGTCGGTCGGTCGGTCGGTCGGTCGGTCGGTCGGTCGGTCGGTCGGTCGGTCGGTCTGTCTGTAGCTTGGTAGGTAGCTAGCTATATAGGTATCGGTGTATATATATATATATCTTTCTGTATTTATTTATTTATTTATTTTATTAATTAATTGATTGATTGATTGATTGATTGTTTCATTCATTCATTCATTTATTTATTTATTTATTTATTTATTTATTTATTTATTTATTTATTTATTTATTTATTTTATTTATTAATTGATTGATTGATTGATTGATTGATTGTTTCATTCATTCATTCATTCATTTATTTATTTATTTATTTATTTATTTATTTATTTCAGTCCACGTCCGCAGACGCTGGAACAGGACCGATATTTCTTTTAAGAATGACCTTCTCTAGACCTAGTGAGGCCGCCAGAAACTGTCCCATTTTCCATCGGAACCGGAAGATGTTAAGGAGCTGAGACCCCAAATGTTTTGGGTGATGACTGAAGATATGTTTAACTCCCCAATATATTGGTAAGGTGTACAGTAGGAGATTTTTTATGTGAGCCACAATGTGGGTGTAGTAGGAAAGGCAAGATACAGTTTGACACCGCTAATCCCTCCTATGAGTTTTGTGTTACGTAGTCTCGGACATAATTTATTATAATGTGAATATTGGCTACGTTTACTTAACAGTCAAAATGTAGATGAAAAAGACGGCGATAACAGCTCCTCTTAATTGTTGTATTAATCATCGCATTTGTTAAATTATGAAATGTGATGCATCACCAACAGTCCTTTGAAAGACTTATCCGAGGCCGCCCAAATATGAGCCACTCCATGGAAAATTGAAGTTAGACCATTTACTTCAAGATGTGAAGATGTGCTTACCTTCTTGAAAATGTCGAACATGACGTGTATAACCGTCCCGGCGTTAAAGAAAACAGACACACGAACCTTGGAAAAGACTTCGCTCGTCGGTTAGCGAAGCAATACAAGAGTGTTTTTAGCAATCTGGAACAAATCAAACAGAAATAGAAGGCATTTAAGTGTGGATGTCAGTAGCATCATAATCATGAAATAATAATAATAATATATTGTATTTAATATAGCGCCAGATCCAATTATAAATTGTTCGTGGCGCTTTACAACATATAGAACCCAGATAGAGGTAATAATGATAGCTAAATAAACATGCATTTTTTTAAGAATTTATTATAAAATTAATATTAGTAAAATAAAAATAAATACAGTAATTAAATAAATATACTAAAATAATGATCATAGCTATAGTTCTATGTAGAAATAACACATTGTCAATTAATTTAACTGAACTAATGTACATGTAGGATTAATATATAATATATAAATAGGTTAATTAATACATAAGATATATAAAACAAATCAATGCAGAGACTAAACTATGCCACATTGGACAAGAACGAGAGTCGAAAAAAATGAGTCTTTAAGCGTGCCTTGAAAATAGACAGACAATCAGACGTTTTGATGTCATTAGGCAAAGTGTTCCACAAAGTCGCCGCGGCGACCGCAAACGAACTGTCCCCAGCTTTGACATGAGTCCGCAGGACCGTTAAAGGCCATATCCTGGGAGAAAAAAATTGCTAATAAGTATAAAAATATGCATGTACATATGTGTTCTGCAATATAATGACAACCCCAAAACCACACATTTGCTGAAACATTTCTAAAATTGACATTAAACGGGACCTGTCTTGGTGCAGGCTTCGAAAAGTCTGTTTTCCGGAAATGCCGCGAGGGGCAGAATCGTGACGTCAGTTGTGGAAAACATTCCCGCAAGCGTTCTCGGCGGCTAGATTTCTTTGGTAGATGTTTGAACTGGTATACATTCGTTCACATATAGAAATGGTGAACAAATGTGTTGTTGGAAACTGCAACAATTCAAATCTGACTGGCCATTCTGTGCACAAATTTCCCAAAGAGCCAGTTACTCGGCAGAAATGGGAACGTTTTGTTCGAAACGGCAGGGCCGACTGGACGCATGCTACGGCAACTAGCATTATTTGTGGTTCGCATTTCGTTGCGCCTGACGACTTCGAAGGCTTCGTACAATGGAAGATGGGTTTCAGGCGTAAGTCAGATGTAAAGAAATCTGCCGTTCCTTTGAAGAACACAACAGAGGCGAAGCCTAAGGCGAATCGGTTACCGGCGAATCTGCGCAAGCGGGCCCGGTCAGTTGTCGGAGCATCTTCACTGGTTCATGTCTATACGGTGCCACAACGTGCTGACTAACATCAACATTGTCGATCTCGGCAATGTCATCCTAACTGTCACCGAAATATATATGATCAAACGTTTCGTGATCCGCGTCAAAATTGATATATCTCTATGAATTACTCGAGGAAGCCGCCATCTGTATCGAGTTGCTTACATGACACTGCGCGACTGCGCAGAGCCGCAGGCGTGAAGCCGCTGCACTAACTGACGGCGGAACCACAACTGACGTCACGTTTCAGCAACAAATGCAAACCCAGCATCGCTCGGGAGTTTCCGTAAAATGGCAAATTTAAAGGCTCTTTTTATGTCGTATGCTCATATACGATATTTAAACATTTTGGCACTATCATCATTTGAAAGGGTATCAACCATTTGTTATTAAGGGACAGAGCACATTTTATTCCAGGATAATATGGCCTTTAACATGTTATTGTTGGTAGAGCGCAGGGCTCGTGTTGGTTTGTATGGGCATACAAGGTCGCATAAATATTTCGGGGCATCGCCATGCACAGCTTTATATGTAAACACTAATAGCTTAAAGTCGATTCTGTGTGGTACAGGCAGCCAGTGAAGAATGCACAACAAAAGCATGGCGCTGTCACTCCGTGGGCGGCGTAATTTCAACCTAGCAGCAGAGTTGTGCATTCTCTGCAGTCGAGCGATGTTGTTGACAGAAGTGCCGTATAGAAGTGAATTGCAGTAATCAAGCCGTGATGTAATAATGGCGTTGACGACACGTTCCTTTGTCGTCGTTGGGAAATAACGACTCATCTATTTAATATGGCGCAGGTGAAATGAGGACACACTGACGATGCTTGAAACTTGCATCTTAAAATCGAGGAACGATCCATAATGACACCAAGGTTACGAACACACCTTGAAGCAGTAATCGTAAAATCTCCTACACGTATCACACTGCCGTCAATAAGCGCAGCGGCAGTCTTTGGCACTACGGGAAGATATTCCATTTTATTGTTGTTCATGCACATGTAGTTTGATGTCATCCACTGATTTACAAGATCTAGACACTCCTCCATACGTCGCAGAGTAGCAGCCAACGCAGTCGCAGTGACGTCAAAATGGCAGTACAATCACAGATCATCCGCATAATGATGAAAACAAAGTCCATGCGCCCTGATTATGTCGCCAATGGGTTGTACGTACAACTAGAATAACAAAGGACCCAGCACCGAACCCTGTGGGACAC
>CM034541.1:9446887-9498676 GCA_020002185.1 Paraescarpia echinospica
ATTCGGGGATCATTAACACACATCTACGGATCGTATATGGCTGTGTCCAGTCTTTAGTAATGCTTAAGAGCGTTTTAAGCTCCACCCCTCCAGCATACTTGTTCATTTGAACACCATCTCGACTTATCTGGGAAACATTCTGCCACGATGTAACTACATTGAGAAGACAAAAATATGCACCACTGTCTATAGCCACATGGGTGAACTGGAGCAACATAGAGCGAATAAGATATTTAGGTGTAGAGAAGAGGAGTAGACGTACACACCGGAAGTGCAGACCTACTCACCGGTAGTGGCGCACTTTGTGATGCGCACGTTGACGGGGTCTTGCGACGATGTTGCCAGTAAGTCCGCCCACAAACTCGCCTGCTCCGACCAGCAGGAGTTTGTCGTGCTGACACACGGACTGTCGTCGTCGTCACCAAGGCTGCCACTGCCTCCTCTGCCCACGGCGGCGGCGTCGACCACCACTCTCGGCGCAAAGACACCGCGGTCGTTTTGTTCGAGTGAGTTCGTCGGCAGGGGACCGACGTTCTCGTCGTGGTCGAATAAACTGAAAACATTATTTTTGATTACTCGTAGTCACATGAACGGTGCATAGCACACATGTGCCATATTTACATTAACGAGGGGCCGTTAGTGCAAATCCTGGTAAACCATTGTATACTCGTTAGCTACGTTGTTGCAAGAATCAAGAATGTTTCTATTTAGAACTACTGGTATTTCTTTAACAGCATTATGAAGATAAGTGAAGGCGATTGCGAAGGAGATCGTGTATCAGGTAGATACATGATTTACATAGGCACATTAGAGAAATATACTGGCGACAGCTGAAGTAACCCTCAAAGACAACACATATCAAGTGAACGGCATATAATGGTCCAATACCTTGGATTTGCGATAGCGCAGTCTGCTGTTTCACAAATTTACTGTCAGATTACTTTGGCACATATAGTTGACAATCTGGAATCCCGACCCTTTGCCGGAATAATCCATGCAGACCGACTAGCCAATGCACACGCCTGTACCAGATGGTGTCGTCCTAGAAGTAAGTATGTTTGAGATCAAGTAGGACTTCGCCAAGGAACATATTCGACTTATTTGCCACAGAGTCCCACAGGATAATTTCCAAAGACAAACCCCGCATCTGAAAGATCAAGCTCGGTGACACCATGGATACGTTGAGATGTCGTGCAGTAAAGAGAACAACAACCAGAAGAAGAACCCGACAGATCTTGAGCTAAGACATTATTGCAGGTCAATCTACTTAGCCCACATGTGTTCATGGGTACGTGATCGCAGTTTTAAACAAGATCTTGTAGGTGTGAATAAATTATGTTTTAGCAATTATGGTGAATTAGTTTCATAACATTGAACCCATACCAAGACGGACAAATAACGGTATATAATTTTGTGTTCAGTACAAAGCTGTACTATTGCATCTAATTTAGAAAACATCGCAAAATGATATATGACAAAATATTTATATGAATTGTTACACTTGTTGTGACATGGGTGTGAATCCTCAACAATAAATAAACGATCAAATCGTAAAAACATCACACATCCGTAAAATCCACTGAAGTATGATTTTTGAGAAGAGCTGACTGAAAAGAAAAGTAATGGATACATCAGCAGTACAGTCAATAATGGAAAAGAAAGCTCATTAGCGAAATTACAACAAAACAAGCAAGATTCATTGACAATCTAGCAAGAAAAAAAAATTGCACTTCTAGTAACAACAGTGAAGATTGAGTAGAAAATCTGCAGAGGCCGTCAGGGAATACAAATCACAGATATCATGACGATAGACAACCGATTGGTTTGCAAGGCTAAGATCGCTAACACTCGCGACAAACAGGGCACACCGAAGAAGAAGATGACATAAAAGTCATTCATTTCACCGAAGTAATATCACGCAACTTGCCTTGTCCGGAGACATGTCCGAATAGGTGAATGTCTCCGACCATCGCGGTTCGTTGTTGAACATCACCATTTGTGTTGTGAACGATTCGAACCCGCTGGAAGCGGCAAACGGCAACGTACAAAAATGTGCCTGTTGTTGATTTACTAACAGAAAGTGTATTGACAACGCAGAAGCAATGAAGGTTTAACGAAGTCAAAATAAAAGTGCTAACTACAAGGTTTATATTGGGTTGTATTAAAACGTTGCATTGCAAAGATATATGAGCTCTTAGAAACTTCAGAAGGCTGTAAAACGACGGGGAATTAAGACTCGTTTGAAAACACACGATGTGAATTGGATGGGTAATGTGAAGAATCGACAAGTACATATATAATACGTGATTTAGTCATTTTACAAATATGAACAATGTAGGTATTATATATATATATTTCAAAGTTTTAAACACAATTGATATATCTGATAGGTGGGCTGCACATTTAAATCATATGTTTTTGGATGGTCGACTTGTTAATTATTTGTCATTTGGAGCATCGACAAATAAATGCAACTTTATAACGGTCTCATGCTTACATACATTACGTCTTTTGTGCCAATACCCTCGGAAAGTCCGAGCTTACTGGCGCAACAAAACAAAAGGGATGAGCGTTCTAAGAATCATATACAAAGTGAAAGTGGTCAACAGATGGATGGAATTGCTAAGAAGCTAAAGAGGATAGGCAGTATTAGAAAGACAAGTTTTTAGATGACAGTAAAAATAAACTATATTTCATGCTGTCTTCAAATGGCAGGGAGTGAGTTACACAGATTTGGTGTGGCAACAGAACAAGCTTGATTTTCAGCGTTCGTCTTAACTCTGGGAACAGAAAGTAGTTTAGAACCAGCCGACCGATGCTGTCTTCTGTCTGTCTGTATCTGTCTGTATTTTTATTGGCAAAATGTCCTATGGACACATCACGCCAGTGCGCATGGTGGCTCTTATGGATTAATGTTTTACATGTTGGGCTAGACTAATCTGGAATGAATTCAGTGATGTACTTGATACAATGCTTGGAGGTAGAGAGTTCCACTCTTTTATTGTGACTGGGAAAAAGCTGTTTTCAAATATGTTTGTCGAGTGCCCGATTTGTACTAACTGTTTATTATGTTTACGTGAGCATCTGGTGTTGCGTTTGATGTATTGATCTAGTGGGATATCTATGAGGTTATGTTCCACTTTATATAATATGCTAAGTCTGGGTTTTTCTTCTTGATTGGAGGGTGTCCCACTGGAGATCTTTAAGGAGTTGTGTTACCGTTCCTGGCTCTCTAGAATAGTTGTTCTTACAAAATCTGGCGGCTTGTCTCTGGGTTCTTTCTATGAGTTTGATATTTCTTAGGCAATGTGGATCCCATGATGCTGACGCATATTCAAGTATAGGGCGGACAAGGGTTGTGTAGGCTATGGACTTGATTTGGGTTGGGCATTTATTTAAATTTCTTCTAATAATTCCCAATGTCTGTTGTGCTTTTTGTGACTGAGTTGCTTTGTATTGTCCAATTTAATGTATTTGATATATGTATGCCAAGATAACAATGTGATTCAACAGATTTAAGTTGTTGTCCGCAGAAGGTGTAGGGATTTGGTGTCGGTTTTCTTGAGGCTATTGTCATTGCATAACATTTAGTGGGGTTGAATTTCATAAGCCACGTGTGTTGCCATTTCTCAAGTTTGACCAGATCGTTTTGGAGGACAGATGTGTCTTGGTCAGTTTTAATCGGTGAATATAACAGGCAGTCATCTGCAAAAAGGCGAACAGTTGAGGATAGATTGTCTGGCAGATCATTTATGTAAAGTAGGAAAAGTAGGGGCCCCAGTACTGTGCCCTGTGGTACCCCAGAAATGACTTGAGTTGATGTTGACTTGGATCCATTTATAACAACCTGTTGAGTTCTTCCTTTAAGGAAGCTATTTATCCATGATGATATTGGGCCTGTGATGCCATAGTGTTTGAGTTTGTGGATTAGTCTTTTATATGGAACGTTATCGAATGCTTTGGTGAAGTCAAAGATGGCCATGTTTACAGATTTCTTCTCATCAAGTGATTTGCTTATGTCATGGATTGTTTGAATTAATTGTGTTTCAGTTGATCTTTTGGCACGGAAGCCATGTTGGTGGTCAGTTAGAATGTGGTGCTGTTCAAGGTGTTTCATAATGTGACTATGTATGATGTGTTCAAGAAGTTTAGAAACCACAGATGTTATGGATATTGGTCTGTAGTTAGATGTTTCTGCTATACTTCCTTTCTTAAAAATTGCTGTTACATTGGCTTCTTTCCAGGTATTGGGGACTTGTCCAGAGTCAACAGATGATTGGAAAATGTAATGTATTACTGGTGCTAGATGAGAGGCATATCTGTTTAAGAACCATGGTGGAATGCCATCTGGTCCTTGCGATTTAGAAATGTTAATTTTGGAAAGTTGATCAAGTACTCCTTTAAGTGAAATTGTTAGTTTGGGGATTTCTCCATGTGGACTTCTGGCCATATCTGGTAGGGTGGAATTTCCTTCGTGTGTAAAGACACTTTGGAACTGATTGTTTAAGGCTTCTCCTTTATGTTTGTCGTCGCTAATGATATTACCCGCAATGTTAAGGTCCCCAATACCCTGGTTACCCTGTCTAAGTTTAGAAATGAAGCTCCAAAATGATTTAGGTTTCTCTGTTATTGTTGTTGTCAGGAATTGACTTATGTAGGATAGTCTAGCAGAACGAAGGTGTTTATGCATGTTTCTCCTGATGTCACATAATTCTTTCCAGTCTTCTGGATTTCTAGTTCTTTTTGCTTTGTTATATAGCTGTTTCTTTCTTTTGCACATTTTCTTTAAATCTCTAGGGAAGATTGTGTCTTTAAGTAGTAAGACGGTGGGGTACATATTGGTTCATAATGTTGATGATTTTCGTGGAAACAAGATTCCAGTTGTCATTGACTGTCATGTTTTGGTTTTGAGATAAGTATTCATGTGTAAAGTTTTCAAGAGATTTCTGGATGTTAATGTTGTCGGCTTTATTTCTATGAAGACTACGTTTCGGACGATGTTTGCGTTTGGGCGAGATGTTTACATCAATGATGACTGTGCTATGGTCTGCTATTCCGTCTACTACATTTATCTTCTTTATTAACCCAGGTCTATTGGTGAAGACAAGATCTAAAATATTGTTGGCATTTCCATGTCTGTGCGTGGGTTCCTTGACATGATGGATCAGTCCACGTTCCTCTGTAAGAGAGAGTAATTTATTGGCAGCAGTTGTACTGTATCCATTGTTAGTTGTGGCTTGGTGAATTTCCCAATTGATGTTAGGGAAGTTGAAATTGCCAGTAATGATGACATTATGTGTGTTGATCTTGTTACCTAATTTAGAAAGGGCTAGGTCTAGTTCTTCGATTTGAGTTCCATGGGAGTCATTTGGGGCACGATAGAGGGTACACATGATTATTGGTTTCATTCCTGTTATCTGGGTTTCAGTCCAAATGCTCTCACTGTTAGTGTCTAGGTCTGGTAGGTGGCTTGTGATGAGGCCATCTTTTGATATTTGAAATACCCCCCCTTCCAGTAGTGTCTGTTTCTCTGTCCTTTCTAAAGACGTTAAAGTTGCTTGGGAATATTTCTCCATTTTTTATTGAGGGATCTAACCATGATTCAGTGCCACAGATGATGTCTGAGTTGTGCAGATTGTTTAGTGCTTCGATGTTTGAGGCTTTCTTTTTAACGCTTTGGCCGTTTATGAGGATGCATCTGAAGTTTGGTCTCTTTTTTGGTCTAAATGCTGTCTTGCTATTAGTTGTATTGTTGTTGGTGGTTTCGTTTAGGTTATGACTGTTACTGTCCAGAGGATAAAAGGGATTTGCCGTTGGGATTTCTGTATCACTGAAGAAAGAATTTGTGAAGTTGAAGTTGTTGCATTCGGGGCAGGCCCACGAACATGAGGAATTTATTAATCGTTTGTATTCATTGTCATCTATTGCACAGCATTGTGTGAGGATCCAGTTTAGGCAGTGGTCGCACTGAATTGCTTTATGGTCATTTAGGACATCCCCATGGCAAATGCCACAGGGTGCTGAGCAATTTGAACAGTGCCATGGTACATTTATGTTTCTGTAAGTGTTGTTAAATTCTTGTCTGGATATCCTGGCGCATTTGATGTGTGTGGATTTATTACAATCATTACAAGTTAGGATGAGTGCATTAGACCTTAGTGATTTATTACATGAGTGACATTTAGAGGGGCCTGGATTTAGTTGAACATCTCCTGATAGCATAATGCATAGAAGTATGGAGAATTTTGTTGTTGTCCTGGGTTTGTACGGTAGAGGAGTGATTAGTAATCCAGTGGAGGTGCTGGATTTGAGACATTTTAATTGGGCTATGGTTTTCCATATGGGACTGTAAATGTAGTAGGACGTGACAGAATGGATGTCTTGTCTAGCTTTGGCGTTGACATAGGTCTCGTTTGTGTTGCTCTGGAAACTCTCAAACTTTTTGAAATCGGGATCATTTAAAAACCTAAAAGTGATCTGCAGACATAAAATCATGAACATGGTACATCAAAAAGTGCATCTTATAGGGGTATGTCGTACGGAGCCTGCCATGTCACCAACTCGAGTGGTAGTGGTTAAGAATTGATAAAACGGTCAAGTAGTTATTAAGAAACACACCCACACTTAAATACACCCACACTTAAAACGTGTACTAAGATAATATAAAAAAATAAAAGATAAATAATTATAAAATATATGTCCGTGTAAAAGGTTTAGTGACTAGTTGTTGTTGTTGTTGTTGCTGTTTTTCGACAGCCTACAATCCGGATTTGTAATAGTATGATACGTAAGCTGTATGTGAAAGTATATATTTACATGTGTGTATGTTGAACCAGCTCACACTGGTTCATGAGTCAAACTGAAAACCCAACTAACACGACACTTCCTTGTGTACAGTCTGACTATGGACTGGTCTATGCACTCACTTATTGGTATACAGTTGATTGTGTTTACTGTTTATTTCAGCTTGATTTCTGATAGTATATCAACAGAACTAGTAATGATAATAACATAGGTTTTACTTTGTCACTGGGAGAATGCTCCGATTTATGAGTTGATTTGGGGTGGTTTGGGTTTCGCGCGCTTTATACCCGTTGTTTACTAGTTCGCCATCTTGTTTTGTAGGTTTTAGGCTGGTTGTTAGGGAAGCTAATTTGTCAAAAACTTGTTTTAGGTATGTCAGATTGTAACTACAACCGTGGGATTGTATTCCGATGTAGTTATACGAGTGCCTCATTCATTTATGAACGAAAGAAACGTTTGGAAATCGTAAATAATATCGGTAAATATCGGAGCGATAAAACGGATTCGACTACACCTGACGCATGCGCAAGATCTGTCTTGGCTGTTTTTGCTGGAGTGAGCATCGAATGTAGATATGCAGGTTGCTTGGTTGCATGTGTAATTAAACAGAAATTAAAGATAATGCGATACCGCACTGGGAGTCAAATGCAGTTATTTTAGAAGTGACACTGAGCGAGAAAAACGAGGACATCGAGTGACTACCCTTGATTCGCAAGGCAACATGAAACTGAATACGTTCGGCAGACGGGCATTAACTGACAAATAACTACGAGTAGCACTCTGATGTACTGCACACGTTCCAACAAACTGTGCTTGTGCCATGCGGTGATTAACTACTGTAACTTCGTCGCTATGGCAACAAACAAAATAATTCTTCAGTTGTTTGATATACAATCATACATAGCCACAAACTAATCAGTACATTTAAAATTGATTCCTAATAGAGTGTTCTTCACAATGCATAAGGCATATTGATATTTACCAGAATTCCATAAGACATATGTAGCTTAAGTGTTCGGAACAATACACAAATGTGCTTTTAAAATTTTCTAGTGACATTTTAGTGTGAAGGTGTTAAATCAAATTATGGTGTCTGTCTATCTATCCAGTCATTATACAGAGTGGTCTATGCTTCGAAATGGAAAATACAAAATGACCGCTGCCAGCTAATTTCTGCACACAGTTTGCATAACTCTAACTAAAACAGGACACCAAAGGGTATGAGCATATTGATGTTGTTCAAAGCACATCTGGAAATATTGTACAAACCATAAATATTGGTATGTGTATTTCTATCATATTTTAAAATAATAATAATAATAACTTTATTTATACACTAAAATCCAAAGAGGAACACACGTTTTACAACAATCGATTAGTATGCTAATGTAATAATTATAGAAATAAAGTAAATAAAAATACCTAAGTCTTTGAGTACTCAACTAGTGAATCGATATCACACATAGGAATTTATGTAGAATTGCATTCAAATAAGAACTGATATAAAAATGGATAATGAATAGCCATAATATGTAGAATAGTAAATGAGTAGAATAATACATCATTAATTGTCTTTTTAAAACATTTTAATATATTATGATAATAGAAGAAGAATATGTGACGTGTAACAACTAAACATTAAGAGCGAGTTAAAAATAAATAGTGTAGAAATGGTTTTAAAACAATTATTGACCATAGCCAACACACAATTGTTTATATCTGAGCTTCTCGGACACGAAGAAAGTTGGCTTTAGTTTAAGCACGCGCCTTACATACTGTCCAAAACAAGATATACTCTTACCAGTATTTAGTAATTATATGTGGGTAACCATCTAGGATTTAAAGATGGCGGTCGAAGTCTATTATTACGTGTTATATCTGAATTGTTGAGACACATAGAAAGTGGATTTTATTTTCAAGCAAACTTCGCATTTGTTAGTGTATGATGATGATGGTGATTATATAAATAAATATATATGTATATATACATATATATATACATATATGACAGTACTTAGCTTTTCAAGGATGGCGTAATATACACAGCTTTGTTTTGCAGTAATCATATCTCACAACTTTTTTTTATAAACATGGTAGTCACAGCATTTCCAAATGTCAGTGTGTGTGGTGAACATAGGAGCAACAAATTCAAAATGTATGTAATATCTGCGAAGACTGGATTTAAAAGCGCTAATGAATCACACACTAAGTTTGGGTGTAGAACACCACTGACATTCCACCTCATTTACCATGTCTTGCAGCATGTGTCTCTAGTGTTCTGAGATCAGGATATGTGTCTTTAGTTCTTTTGAAAACGAATGTGCAGAAAATGTCTTCCGAAACAATGCGTTTTATATATATATATATATATATATATAGGCAGGCAGGCAGACAGAGAGTGAAGTGTTTGGGAAATGCTGCGACTACCATGTTGATGAAAGGTGGAGAGAGATGATTAGTACAAAACAAAGGCTGTGTATATAACGCCATCCAAGAAAAGCTAAGCACAGTCAGCCGGTACCCTCAACAACCGCGACCACGTCAACGATGTGCCGCCTCTAGTTGAACTAATTCGTGCGGTCGGATTCACGGCAACGTGCAAGGTTACGACTGTTGTGAGAATGGTCTCTTTCCGGTCCGCGAATCACCATGTGAATAACAAGCATTTCTAGTTAATTGTGAATATATGGCAAATCTGAACATCTTGCATGATTCTATTTTGCAGCTATGTTGTAGCAGCGACAGTACCGGAGATAGTGGCATCAGGTAATAATTGTAAATACAAATCTAAACTGGTACATTAACATTAAATACTTATTCAAATAAATGTGTGTGTGTGTGTGTGTGTGTGTGTGTGTGTGTGTGTGTGTGTGTGTGTATATATATATACATGTATATATATAATATATATTTTATATATATATATCGAACTATGTATATGTACGTAGTTCATTTCCTAAAACAAATACATCTAAAAATAATACATTGGTAAATATGTACGTCGATTTTGGGAGGACGTAGATTTGAAGGAAACAGCACGGCAGCTCTTTCTCTTGTCCCGGTCTGTAGGGGTTGTTGGCTGCCCGTGACACCTTCACGATTAGCGTTGCTATCTCGGGATCATGACGTATTACCAGGGCCAATTTACCCCCGACAGTGGTCGTTGTTACCTGTAGCAAATAAAACGTCCAGCATCGTTACAACGAAACATGCAGTGTGATTGTCTTTAAATGAAGGCTCATTTTGTTTAGCAGCATTTGTTCAACGTTCGGAATGGATACATTCATGACAACGATGTTATTAACATTGTCACTATTGCATTATTACTGCGTAAAATTTGTTGTTTCTTTATAATGAACCACGTTTTTTATATGTTTTATATAATTGTTTTATATAATTACATATGAATGGCGTATACACCATGCAACATGAAGTATGCATGTGTTTGACGGATGTGTACAGTAAATATATATATATATATATATATATATATGATTATATGTATGATTATATATATATATATATATAATCATACATATAATTATATATATATATATATATTTATATATATATATATACGGTACACATCCGTCAAACATATATTGTGCATATATGATCCTCAGTCGCGATGAAAGGTGCAAGCAGACTAAGGAACCACTCCAGCCTTGGCCAGATAAAGTTTTAAAGTTAGGATATATTTACTTATTGCATGGCATTTACAACGTGAAATGTTGGTTAGGCTGTATAATTGGACTGAAAATGAGTAATTCCTTTATAACCGTGAAGTATCGATCTGACGGCAGATTTTGGTACTAAAGCGGTAGGCTTGAGATTGTCCCAAGAATGAGGAAACAGGACATGTTCTACCGCCAAATGGGTAGACTTGGCACATCTGACCCGTGTGAGCCACTCGACTGTCCACAGCCTAGGATAATCCAACTGGGATATTAACCTCAGATTAATCTCATTTCCAGATCACAACCTTTCCCCAAATGACTAAGCTGTTGGCTACAGCCTACCCCATTAATTAACCATTAGTCACCTTGTCCAAGGAGCACAGTGAGACATCTGCAAGTCAAACATTTCCTCTGCCAGATATTTATTACATGTCATAGATGTCAAACAGTGGTTGGCTATGTGTTCTGCAGTGTGTACAACTCTTCCTGCCTTACAGTGTAACTCGATCCCCTCGAGTCACAACCTGAGCGCGTCTGGCGTTATCGGCAGGCTTGAGAAGAAGTAATTAACTATTTTGCCGCCAAATGTAGTGGAAGACATTAATCAGCCTCGCTTTGAACTGGGATTAATCAGCTTTGAATTCAGATTATTTCGGAAAGGCTGCGTTTCGGAATAAAATTGCGACTTCTGTGTCTGGTGTTATGTTGGTGGCTGCAGTTCAGCAAATCTACTATAATTTAGACCCGGTGATGAATTAGGTAAGCAATGCAAACGGTACGACATTTTGAAGCGCTCCTGAAGGTGTCTTCCAAAAAGAAAATCAAATTTACGTATGTGTTGGTTATAGGACACGTCTTCGGCATCAGAAGTGAAGCAGCTGCCAACCTTGCCTGAGAAACCTTGTCTCGTTTTGTGTGGTAAGGAGTAATTGGTGTATATTGATATTTTCAAGATTTTATAAAAATTATAATAATAATAACTTTATTTAGACAATGATTTCCAAAGTACAACTCTGTTCAATGGTGTTGACAATGTTTCTAAAATACTAATACTTATGCAATGATTAATAGAGATACTAAAATGTGAGTAATAATTCAATACACATTACTTACAACAATTACGGTATGATATTGTGGATAATTAATAAACATTAACAATAATAAATAAATAACTATACAATAAAATATTAATAAATATAATTATATGTGCTTTCGATACACTCGATCACACATCGCGTGGCGCGTACTTCCAAGTGTTCCGCATCGCCAAAATACGCGCAAGACTCACAACTACGATGTGTAAGACTCTAATGCATTCGCTCGTGATGCTAAGAATAGACCACGCCAACGCGATGCATAATTTACTAGTGCATAAACAAAATTAATTATTATTAAATAATTAATGAGATAATATACAAGTTTAATAGTAGACAACTAAAATATTATACTAATAAATATTATGGTATGATGATGTCACATAAAACTAGACATTGAAAGCAAGTTTAAAATAATGTGTCTTAAGACGCGCCCTAAAAGTGTTCACACAATCGATCAAACGCAGATCCTCCGGTAGCGCATTCCAGACCATCGAATAACACTTAGATTTTTGAGCTCATTGGGATGGCATGCATATTCTCTATAATTATCATTGAGGTTCTTAATAAAAAAATTAAGTCATTTTTTTGTTTTTGACGCAGAATTTCTAACCTTTTGGAAAACTTTTTCGACAGTTTTGGGCACTGCCTTGTCAGAAATAGCTTTTCGATAGTCCAGAAAACAGCTGTGGTCTTCTAGCATGGTGGTGACTTGTAAAACATGTCAAATTCACAATATTACATATTTTATAGCAGAGCATCTATACAGTAGCTTGATACTGTACTTTACTAACTTGAGCTTGATTTGTTACAGGAGAGTCTCTGTTGACTGTGAAACGCACGATGCTGGTCATGGACAAGCTTGTTGTGGCCAGCCACACAGAGGACATGATTGTTGGCGTCAGCATGCTGTTTGTGGCATATTTTGTCTTCAACATCAAACGTTTCAACACTTTCCTTCTTAATTTTTCCTACAGGGTTTGTTAATCTTCCACACAAGTTGTGCATGCCTGACTTTCTGTATAAAGTTGAACTCTGACAGCATTATAATTGTTATGCTGACGTCATTTTATATTGTGGGACAAATGCCTCCCCAGCATTTGCTATCTTTTCTTGTTAATTAATGATCGGTGTTTTCTTGATGAGCATGTTTATGTTTGTGTTAGCTGTTTAGCTATTTCATCGATATGCATGTATTTTTTTTTTTTTTACCATTAATAAATACCTTACCAACAATTGCCCTGTGTCTTCCTGTTGTAGATGAGCTCAGGGTATTGCCATTAAGCATCAGCAGAGTTTATATATCAATGCTTTACTTTTACATTAATGTGATGTGCATACATCTGTACATATATATATATATATATATATATAACATATATATATATATATATATATATATATATATATAGTGCAGTCCATGTGCAATGTTTTCTTCATAAAGGCCAAGGTCAGAGGTGTTCTGTCTACCATTACATTAGTAGTAGGCCCAATTTAGTGGCGCCCGTGTAGTCAGTCATTTTACCATCATGGTACTTAATAATCTCTGTATATTCGCTAATATAATACCATAAAAATACCATACGACGTAAATATTATACTATAAAAAATATGGCACCATAAAAATTCCACGGGATATTCTACACTACAATTCCATATAAAATACGGAAATGTAAATACAATTCTACCGTATAATCAACAGTACAATTCCACATAAAATACGGTATATCGTAAACATTCTATCGTATATTCTGCAGCACAATTCCGTAAAAGATACGGTACGCCCTAAAAATGCTGTATAATTCTACAGCACAATACGGTAAAAATACGGTACGCCGTAAAGATGTTACCGTATATTTTACTGTACAATTCCGCATAAAATACGGTACATCATAAACATTCTACCGTATATTCTACAGCACAATTCCGTAAAAAATACGGTACGCCGTAAAAATGCTACCGTATATTCTACAGCACAATACCGTAAAAATATGATGTTACCGTTTATTCTACAGTATTATTCCATAAAAAATACGGTACACCATTAATCATATACCGTTAAATTTACGTACTCCGATGGCACTCGTGCTGCCAGTGGTTTTAATGTAATTTTTACGGTACATTTCTAAGAGTGTGGTTTAGGGTTTAGGTTCCATGGTGGCAGTAAACTGATAGTTAACGTCCTTTGACTTTGTCTAACATGTAATGGAACCAACCAATCCACACTGGTTTTCATTTGAATATGTATGTATGTATGTATGTATGAAAGAATGTAATTAAGAAGTTTTTTGAAACATCCAATTTTTTGGCAAAACCTAGCATCCAGATATTGTATAAATACTCGCAGATATTTGATGAAGGACGAAACAGGTATAGCTAGATTCGTTAACATTTTATGTTGATTTTCTGCCCGAGGTGAGTGTCACGGCTGTTGTACTTTCATAAAACTAACCTGTATGTAATATATCCTGCTATTGATGATACAGGGTATATTATACCGCATATATGCAGGTCGATACTCCTTGTAAATTGGCATCGCAATGGCGTGTTTTCACTTCCAAAAGTCCTATTAAATAACAATGAGACTGCTGAAACAGCATCCCACATTTCCTCGAGATACACGGACAGATGATATGTCCTCTTACAAACTTTCCAAATGTCTGGGTTACTCGCCAAATTACACAAACTGTCTGTGAGTATATTATATTGTAAACTACGAGAACGTTGCACGCCCGTTGTCTGGTTGTAATTTGACGATCTGCAATATATATGGATATAAGCATACAGCAAACAGTGTAACGGTCGTTCTGAAAGTGACATACTAATGGTATGCATGCCATACGTTTCTCACCTATAACCTACAGCGTGGACTTTGAATAGAAAACAAATGAGTAAGTCAGATAATATTTGTTTTAGGTACAACTTTGTGTTTTTGTTTGGCGAGCAAATAAAACCGCTTCACAAAGTGAAATATCCGGCTGAAGTGTTCCCGATTAATGTAATGATTAATGTTTGCACGACGCGAGGTTGTGTCAATATATGCGCAGTATGCGTCACATAGCAATTGTTATTGGTGAGTTGGGGGTCAGTTGAATGTCGTGCATGCGCATGGGTTTAATTTCTTTGGAACCCCGAACAAGGTTTGTTTTAATCTTTTGAAGGTAGCAATATACAAGAAAGCACGAATGCCGCGCTACCACGCACATATGCACGCATACGCACGCACAAACACAAACACACACACACTCACACACACACACACACACACACACACACACACACACACACTGGCAACACCAAAACGTAATTGCTAATTTGCTATTTTTTTGCGACGTCGACGTCGACTTCACGCTGAATCGCGCATGCGCCAGAAAACGGAAGTGCTCGCTGGACGTCGGGACGGACTTGTTCAGCGACCCGTGTGGCTACGAGGAGTTCCTGCGAGTCAGCTACAGATGCGTGTCATGTACGTCATTTATAATGTAACATAATCTTTATTTGATCTTTAAAGAAGACTTTTTTTACAACAGGCTCTCATTAATTTGTGAGAAAGTAATATTGCAACATGAACCAATCAAGATTGTTCAAATATATAGTCATATTCATGTTGTGTCCTCGTTTTGTCTGTTGCTTAACTCTTTTGTAAGTTGTCGTATAAATGCCACTCACACTCGCATTATTCTCTATGCATGTCTCCCATTTAGCCCGTCCAACTGCCTTTTACAAAATTCAAAGTGGTATACCTCTTCCCTGTGATCTTACCAGTTATCACCATTTAATAAGGAATATATTGTATCGTTGTTGGTCAACCGGTAATAAACAGCGATAATTAGGTAAATTTAAAAATTGCAAATGCATAATCTAAAGAGGAAAATAGCTCATAAGGATATCGTTGCGATTCACAAATTTTAGCCAATATCACCACTATCACATGACAAATAATATGTATTTCTTAAAATGTAACATACAGTATTTGACTTGCGCTCCTCTGCCAAAGCAAAAACTTAGGAGGTACCCATGTTCAAAAAGAATGTTTTGAAGGTGCATGAATAAGTGTACTGTTTCGAAAATAACTGTTACTGCATCCGCATAAAAAGGACGCGTAAGAAAATGTGTACCTTTCCCAAACCTCAAAATATTGTCTTCAACCCAAAAACTGTATGTTCTGACACTAACTTTTAAGCTGCAAGAAACCCCCAAAAGAGGGTACAACTAAAGACAACCCCAGCTACGCTTTTGTGTAAAACGACGGTGAAAACAATTGTGCCGATTTCCCGATTATCGCCCGCAGCCCGATAAGATACTGTGAAATCCCCGATAATCACCGCAAACCGAGATGTTACTGTGCGTGTTGGTGTTGTGCAGCTGAGATGATCCTACTAATGAACGCCGAGTGTGTGTGGAAACTATCTGTCCAGGTCAGTAGCTCAAATACCGTGGCCATATTAGCGTCGTTAATACTTATTACGCCGGTGTATGGGTCTTTTGTCGAGCGGTGACAGAGTGTTTACTGTTGTAGCTTCGAGTGCTAACCCCGGGCACGAAAAGTGCGGCAGGAAACTGTTCGTGTCGACGAATTAGTTATGCAAATTTCCTAACACAACCGTTATGCACGCCCGTCCAGTTGTATCTACTCATACACGTTGACTCTCTTCTGGACCGAGTGTTTGTATTCATCGCACGTTATCGCGGGTGCGAAATTAAATATCCCGATTTTCAGGCTACCTGTTGTTTTCTAAAACGATCTCTCATTATCAAAATGGATTTGCCGCCATTCTCCAATTAATTAATCTGGTTGAATCACAATTTTAATTTTGGTTAGTTAATAATCATATCATTAACCAATCCTCTGGTTTATGTTGCATATAATTTATCTTCTAATTTTCGTATTTTTTGCGTGATAGCTACTAGTGAAATAATAAGTTGGCTGTATTGTGAAGCCTCGTGTCGCACTAAGTTTATGTAAATACTCAACTGTTATTTGTTAAATTGGAACCCTTCAAGTTAATCGATAGACTCCTTTAAGTTTATAATATTTTATAAAGACACGTGATATCAAATATCTGCTGTGCAACGTTGCACCATGGCCGCAGAAGAAGTATGATTTCATTGTCAACAGTTTGCGTATTCAATTGTTTCAGACGGTCTTTTAATAAAAAAGACACGTCAACACAATGAAATGTGCCAATAGTGTAGCATTTTATTTTCTTACAACAATGTTTTGACCAACAGACAGAAGGCAAGAACGAATGCCTTGCATAATAGTTTATTAGGTGATTTGCTTTAATCGAACACTTATGTACAGATAACAGCATTGCACATTTGTGATTTATATACGAGAATGTGAACTAGGAACGGCACACACAACTTGTCAATACCACGCATACGATAAGAGCATACTATGTAACTATGTATTTACGTTCATCATGGTCACGTCATGCTCTTGCTACACGTTCGTCAAGAGTCCAAACGACGAAATAATTTTCGTCTGCACTGCACATTAAGGGTTGCTGTATGTGGTAGAACAGCCAAATAAAAAAATATTGGGCACAATTTGAAGAATAAACAAGCCGGATACAGATATAATATAACGTGAAAGAGAAATTTGGAATGTCTAGTCACACCAAGAAAGTTCTTGAGGGATGCTGAGGACGTCCGAAAATAAAAAGAAAAGAAAGTCTATCAGCATGGTTTGGAAAGAGCGTCACAGAACTACTATAAAATACAAACAACCGAGCGGTGTGAAGGCTCAAGATCGCCAACGCCTGCTACAGACACGGCACTTAGAGGAAGAAGAAGAAGAAAAAGAGGAGGATGAAGAAGAATGCTTTTTAAGTTTGACTCTTCAGATTTGATCAGTGTAGCCAGCTTTATTGCCTTCGTTGCAACCATCAGAACAGAAGTCTATGTACAGCCTGAACTTCTGCATTATCGCAAGCAGTAGCCAGTATGGCTGAGGATCCGCTTTATTACGGCAACCACATACTATAACTCGAAATTAGACTTCCTCTGTGTTGATTTTCCAACAGCAACGGGTTTCCTCTTAAAATTCTGTTATACGTAAAGTGAATGAACTATATGGTATATTGTTGTTATCTTACCCGAGCACTAGAAACGCCGGTATATTTATAATAGCTTAGGGTAGTTATCATCGCCAAAATGTGTAACAATTATCGATTATTACCTGAGGCGACATAACGCTTGTGTTGTCAAGTGATCGCTGTGTGCCCGAATAATGTCCAATTATACGCACAGACGGCGCTAAGTTTATTTACCGCTATTTAATTGTGTTACTTTATGAAGTCTCGCTGACTTCACCTGTCCACGCAGTACTCTATTGCATGGAACATGAGCCACTCGAGGTGATAATGAATACTTTAGGATCCCCTTCGGCAATACGTGATTCTGATAATGAATAATTTTCTATTTGACATCAGCAAACCTATCTGCAATGGTGAGTCGTCTGATGAGAACGACGAAATCAACGAACGTCGAAATGGATACGACGATGCGTTGGACATGGCAGCAGAGGCTGATGAGATAATCTTGGACTCTACAGATGAGGAACTTGCGAAATTTAATCGTTTCAGGTATGTGTGTCCAAAGGTATTTCTACAATTTATGAGTGCATACAATAATGATTATGAGTGGCGTCCGTGCCTGTGATATCGTTTAAGCTTTGTTTACATATCTGAGTGCTCGTGCACTTAGTCTTAGACTCGAGTTAGACCGACACATTGTCACAATGGCAAAGCTTAAATTAAGCTATGCTTAATTAGGTTAATGGCATTCGTAGGTTAATATGTCCCTTTCATCTTCCTTAGAATAACGTATATGACAGTATGACTTAATACTGTTAGTAGTTATATTCTAATGTAATATTGAATTTAAAAGTTTCATGATTTACGTGGTATTAATTAATGTTTTTTGTTTTATTATGCTATTTCAAAATCATTACATTTCGTTTCAGATGCTCCTGCAAGCACAACAAGGGTGAACCCTGTTATACCGTCTTCCAGCCAGAGCAAATGGTTGACATGAGGCTGAAGATGGCTGACTTTACACCAAATGAGACAATTATTACAACTCAGTAACAGTATCAACTGTTATTATGATTAATTTCACATAATTAAAAAAAAATTCTGCTGTGTAAGTTGTGGTTCACTTCAAACAGCCATTACAGGGGAGAAGTTAGTTAATAGAAACCCTAGGCTAGGCAGTTGTCTCTTACGACTTGTCCTTATCGACAGCCTTCTCCCTTCATTTGTCATCATCCTTTGCTTTTCTTACATCCAGCTTAATGTAATCTCATTATCTTTATTGTGATCTTGTATATGTAACTAATTAGTGACATGATTACTATAAAAATGTAACTCTTATTGTGGTTATTGATTGAGACCTATGCGTACAACGATACATTGACACCCTCCATGCGCACCACCTGACGGCCTTCCTTCAGATTCACCCCGAGGGCGAAACTTTCCAACAAGACCAACGCTAGTCCGCATGTCAGGGTCATATACAATGCACTCACCCCTTCCTCCAGTCTCCCTTCCTCTACACCCCTCCTCCCAACCCTGTCACATGTCAGGGTCAGATACAATTCATTCACCCCTTCCTCCAGTCTCCCTTCCTCTACACCCCTCCTCCCAACCCTGTCACATGTCAGGGTCAGGTACAACTCATTCACCCCTTCCTATATTCTCCCTTCCTTCCGTCTATTTCACCACCACGTCCTGTCCATTGTGTCCTCCTCCACAACTTCTGTCACCTACATGTTTCTCTTTAGCACGACTTCTTCTCCATTCCGTCCTCCTCCACAACCTCTGTCACTTCCATGTCTCTTCTCTCCACGACGCCCTGTCCATTGCGTCCTTCTCTACAACCTCTGTCACCTCCATGTCTCTCCTCACAAGCCGCCCTGTCTATTGCGTCATCGTCCACAATCTCTGTCTCCTCCGTGCCTCTCCTCCCCATGACGACCTGTCTATTGCGTCCTCTTCCACAATCTGTGTGACCTGCATGTCTCTACTGACCATGACGCCCTGTCCAGTGCGTCCATCTCCATAACCTCTGTCACCTCCATGTCTCTCCTCACCACGACGCCCTGTCCATTCCGTCCTCTTCCACAACCTCTGTCACCTCCATGTTTCTCCTCACCACGACGCCCTGTCCAGAGAGTCCTCCTTCACAACCTCTCTCACCTCCATGTCTCTCCTCACCACGACGCCCTGTCCATTCCGTCCTCACCACAACCTCTGTCACCTCCATGTCTATCCTCACCACGACGTCCTGTTCATTGCGTCCTCCTCCACAACTATGTCACCTCCATATATCTCCTCACCACGACGCCCTGTCCATTCCGTCCTCACCGCAACCTCTGTCACCTCCATATCTCTCCTCACCACGACGTCCTGTTCAATGCGTCCTCCTCCACAACTCTGTCACCTCCATATCTCTCCTCACCACGACGTCCTGTCCATTGCGTCCTCCTCCACAACCTGAGTCATATCCATGTCTCTCCTCAACACGACACCCTGTCCATTCCGTCCTCATCCACAACCTATGTCACCCTCATGTCTCTCCTCACCACGACGCCCTGTCCATTCCGTCCTCATCTACACCCTCTGTCACCTTCATGTCTCTCCTCACTACGACGCCATGTCTATTGCGTCATCCTCCACAGTTTCTATTACCTCCATGTCTCTCCTGACTACGACGCCCTGTCTATTGCGTCATCCTCCACAATCTATATCTCCTCCATGTCTCTCCTGACTATGACGCTCTGTCTATTGCGCCCTGCTCCACAATCTCTGTGATCTCCATGTCTTTCCTGACCGTGACGCCTTGACTATTGCGTCCTCCTCCACAATTCCTGTCACCTCCATGTCTCTCCTGACCATGACGCCCTGTCTATTGCGTCATCCTCCACTACATATGTCACCTCCTTGACTCTCCTCACCACGGAAACACCATACATAAGAATGTGCTGTATAAGGAAAATAGCTAATACTACCGCGCCTAAAAATGCGGCATAACAACACTAGAGACCAGGAGATTGAGAGGAGATCAGATAGAAGTGTTTAACATAATGAATGGTTATGAAAATATTGATAGAAATATTTTTTTTCAGTTAAGAAAGACAGAAGGACTAGAGGACATAAAGTTAAATTAGCAAAGGAGCTGTGTATATTAGATTGTATCTGACCCTGACATGTGATAGGGTTGGGAGGAGGGAAGTAGAGGAAGGGGGACTGGAAGAAGGGGTGAATGAGTTGTATCTGACCCTGACATGGGGACTAGAGTTGGTCTTGTTGGAAAGTTTCGCCCTCGGGGTGAATCTGAAGGAAGGCCGTCAAGTGGTGCGCATGCAGGGTGTCAATGTATCGTTATGGACTGAGGTTCCAATCAATAACCACAATAAAGTTCAATGATGTCTGGACGTGTTCTATACATTACATTGAGGCCACTCCACTGGTCAATATATGGATGTCAATAAAGGACCCTGAAATACACTATCGAGAACTCTCGAGATGACTAAAAACAACACAGAAATACCACACTTGTTCAACTGAACATTTTGTTTTCGTGGGATCACACTACCAGCCATATTACATAGTACATTACCAACCCCGGATAGTTTCCATGACGATAATACCCATAGGCGCGGGAACATCTATCGAGGGTTAGAGTTATAACTTGGTTTATAACAGCACTGCCCCCCCCCCCCGTTTTCGGATGTCATGAGTTCACAGCCGAGACATCGGAGAAGTTGAAGTTACAACGGCGTAAAAATGTCAACAAGTCACAGTCGAGCCAACCGAGACAGCCACAAGGTGAAAGAAGATGTGAACATATCTAACGGAGTGGCGGCGAAAAATTGTCAGTGGTGCTAAAGCTCCGGTAGTC
Organism: Paraescarpia echinospica; assembly: GCA_020002185.1. Lineage (NCBI taxonomy): Eukaryota > Metazoa > Annelida > Polychaeta > Sabellida > Siboglinidae > Paraescarpia > Paraescarpia echinospica. The sequence goes on from CM034541.1 coordinate 9,468,372, forward strand.
TCCAATATGAATTTGGAACCTGTTTAGAAACCTCCAAGCTGTCAATCCTCGGTATGCCCCTGTACATGCAGAAGTGTGTTGGAGTGATTCTAAAATTTCATAGATTTTCGTTCATTGCGTGCTTCAGTCATTGTCGGCGACACCAAACTGAATGACTTGTGGGTCATCAGATACACGTGAGACGAACACTTTTTAGACGCCTGAGTTTGAAATGCCATGTTACACTATATCACCCAGCGTTCTAAACGCATGCAATAGTTGGCATAAGCTAGTAATAAATGTTTCGTCTCGGATGCTTCTGGTTACGGCAGCGCTAAACTGCCACCGACGTATATTTTTCAATTCGTAAGTACGAATTACTAATTCGTAAGTACGAATTACTAATTCGTAAGTACGAATTACTAATTCGTATGCACGAATTACTAATTCGTATGTACGAATTACTAATTCGTAAGTACGAATTACTAATTCGTAAGTACGAATTACAAATTCGTAAGTACGAATTACTAATTCGTAAGTACGAATTACTAATTCGTATGTACGAATTACTAATTCGTATGTACGAATTACTAATTCGTATGTACGAATTACTAATTCGTATGTACGAATTACTAATTCGTATGTACGAATTACTAATTCGTAAGTACGAATTATTATATTCGTCAGCAGATGAAGATTGGCCATGGCAAATCAAGGCACGAAAGACTTTGTGAGGTTGTACTTCTCGTTGGGTATGAACCATAGCGAAATGCTGCAATCACAGACTGTGCGACTATTGTTGCAAATATTAGATCCTGAGGGAGTGGAACTTCGGAGGAGAAAAAAAATACAGAAAATGGGTACATGTGCGAGATGCAACATGCATTCAGATGGGACCATGCTGACCAATACGCGAAGAAAAGTTTCATTTATGGATCAAGCAACCACAACCAACGAATAGAGTGCTGGTGGTCATTTCTGAGAACACACCAATCGCAATAATGGATGGATTTTTCCAGGAATTGAAAGACAACGACAAATTCACTGGAGATTTCTTGGACAAGAACTTGGTGAGGTTTGTCTTCATTAATCTCATCCAGGTTAGTGAATCGACAGCAACTTCGTTGACATTGTGTAGTAATCGTTGGAATACGTTGTGTGCCAACAGTATGTGTGCCTACTACGGTGACTTATATTCCATTTAGTGATTTACGTAACATTTTGATACAGAATTAAACATCCAGAAAGCACTGTTATAAGGTAGTTATGTTGGTAACTTAAAGTGTATGTCACATTAACAAATGTATTCATACACAAATGTAGCTTCAAAGATGATTAAAACTAACTTGAATAATATATATATATGTGTGTGTGTGTGTGTGTGTGTATGTGTGTGTGTGTGTGTGTGTGTGTGTGTGTGTGTGTGTATGTGTGTGTGTGTGTGTGTGTGTGTGTGTGTGTGTGTGTGTGTGTGTGTGTATGGGTGGGTGGGTGTTTGTGTGGGTATGTGTGTGTGTTTATGTTACTGAAGTTAATTATTGAGTTTCAAATGTCAACATTATGCAGATCTCTGTCTCTCTCTCTCTCTTCAGAAAGAACTAAACGGGATTGCAAAGTTGTGGAATTCACACCGAATTCGACCAACTAAAACCACGACAGCTCCATACGGAAGGTCTCTGACGATGTACGTCTTCCCGCATCTGTACGACACTGAAGATTATATTTGTCCCGTCACAACTCGCCAGTTGCAGGTGTAGATCTGTAAATAGTTTATATTTGTCTATGTAATTTTAGGACCTTTCAGCAGCTACACGATGGAGTGTCTGTATATATTATTTTTCAACCCAATCCATTGTATTAGTTATTACCTAATGTAATGTCTCCACTTTGTGAATACCATAAACACAGACGTATTTGTTGCAGAAAAATCGTATTTGCCGCATTTTTCGTTATGCGTTGATATAAATATATCGAGTATTATTGCAGGTTTGCCAGGACCAATGCCTACCACCAGGTCCCAGCCCGTGTGATCAAACCGTATTTGATCTCAGCTGTTGCATCATGGCAGAACATGGCTGGTGTCCACCTGACGGACCACACAGTGGTGTCATACTGTATGAGAACCTTCGGAATGAGATACGTCAACACATGTGAACTTGTTGACATAATGAAAGTACCAGTATAGCGATTAGTGCACCAATTTAGTGATTAGTGTAGCTATGTAGTGATGCATGTACCAGGACAGTGATGATTGCAGCGGGGTGAGTTTTAATATTGACACAATACCAGAACAATACTGTTAGAATTGGATTTGTACCTGCATCTTCGTTTTTGTGCGTCTGTTCTCCGAAGTTTCGAACATACCAAGCATAACATTACAATAAATTACACATAGTATTATTTTATGAACTGTTTATTTTCCTTCAGTAATAAATTTCTATGAAAAACAAGATATTGTGAACACTTTTCCGTGAATCTCAACAATTGTAATACAAATAACAAATTATGTCCTCTGGTGCGATTACACTCGAATGGAATTATTGCACACTTGCACGGAATATTGCTTACACTATTTGACATCTCAATTCCGTCCAGATACCCTTCAACATTCTTCCAACGTAAAACATTTTAACATAACATATTACAAATAATACAGATAATAGGCTTACATTGATGAATGTATGGTAAAGTGACTAATTGTTGCTGTACAATTTCAGTAGATCGTAGTATTACGTCACGTGGTCGGTAGAAGTATCACTCATTAATGTATTTCAGCAACACTTGATGCATAATATCAGTAGGCAACACCTTATTTGCGTATCTTAGAATGAATTATAATTTCAGTCGTAGTTTCGGAGCATTTTCAGATATTTAGATGTGGTGTACAAATGAACGCCCGACATGATATTCGACACACCATCGTCAGACAATATCGAGTGTGAAACCACTGTCTCCTTCCAGGATCCCGTCAAACTCATTTCTCAGTTCTCGATACGCAGTATATGTTGCTGGCAACTGTAACAGCGGACCGCAAGTGTGGGCAACTGGCCGTCGACCCAAACCAACTGTTTGGGTAAATTCTACGTCGATTTTCTCGACACAGATTACGTCAGCCCCTGTCAAAAAATGAAGAAATTTTGACAGCCCTTGTTGGTTTTGGGACCTAACGCATTGTAGAAGAAATCGGTATGCTTTGGTTTCACCCGGCGAAGATGGGTTTGCTTTCAGCAGGTCCCCAACTTCCTTTGCTGTTGGCTTTCTTTCGTTATAAAACAGTAAAATAGAAGCCGGATCTGGGAAATGCATGACCACGATAAGCCGGCATGCCTCTGACATGCAATCTAAAATGTATTTTGGCTCCTGTATGATCTTGGTGTGTGTTACTTGTAGCATGAAGGGTGTCATGTCGTCGCCAACAGGTGGCAACTGGTGCAACCCAGCCCCTGAAATATATATAACAGGACATCCCGCTGTTCTTCGGTAACTTTGCCTTGTAGTGCTGATTTCACAACGGCTGCATCGTCAATGCACATGTATGCCAGGAGGCCCTGGCGAAGTGCCTCGGGGAACAGAGCAATCAAGAAAGGTGTAGATAATTTCAATGGAATGACCTTGTGATCCAGAAAACCTTTTGCCAGGAGACGACCCACCGCCACCCACTCGCCGTGTTGCCATATCGTGTTGACTACTGGCACGCGCATATCTTCTCCGTCGGCACAGCTGATCTTGAACGCCTTCCAAAAGGACGTGTAGGCGTTCATGAGCCGACGGAGAAGATATGCGCGTCCTTCGAAACCCCCAAAACATCTGAAGCCACTTCGCCTACAAAGTGGAAGTTAATAGCTCTGTTTATTATGTCAGGTGCCATGAAAGCCCTAACCATATATTCCACAATGTTAATCCGGTGGATCAATATCAGATAATTTTCAGGCGGAACGGGCTGTGCACTGGTACTTGGCGTGACGCCATCATCAACCTCAGGAAGTGATTGGATGTTATATGTAATGTACAGGGGGGGTGGTATCAGTGAGGTCCAAGGCAGAGGTCGACGGCACGCGGAAGATGGTGGTCCCGCTGTCGTCAAGATCTGGAAGATCTGCTTCCATGTCTATCTGGCTGACCTGTGAAGTAGCTGTTGCTGTTGCTGTTGCTGTTGCTGTTGCTATTGGTGCCATGGCAGTTATATGGGTGGAACTCAACGGGCTGGACGACATAACATTTGCTTCTGTTGTTATAACATTAGCACTTGTTGTAGACGTCTTTGTTGGTATATAAATGCTTATGTATCCCGACAACTTCGTCTGTTCATACACTTGCAAAACGGTTACATTGTTAGGCATTGGGCATTCTGGATAATCAAGAACGTCGTAGTCAAAGCTTTTAAGATCCCCTCGACGGGATATTCCTTTCCTGAATATAATCTTTCCCTCTCTTAAGATATCAGCTTTAGTGACATCTTTGTGAAAAGTTATCTTCCTTGTCCCACCTCCGCATTTCATTCGGACCGTCGTTCTGCCATGCATCCACCCTAGAAAGATGTCCCGAGAGTGCCTGCTGACATTCTTGTTTCCCACAAGCTTAGCAGCCTTGCTAGCTCTACGTGCCTCTTTGCATTCTCCACTGTTCTCTGTGTTTTGAGAAGACATCCCCATCTTCTCCCTCAACTCGGTAAAAAGTGAGTTCCGCTTTCGAGTATTTTTTATCAGATTCATCATCCATGATATCTGAAATGAATTTATTTCAATGAACTTTTCCAAACATCAATCACACATCAATCACACATTACCCAACCGCATCCCATCTTGACCAATAAAATGCCAACAATGTCATAGTTTGTTTGATTATTTCACCAAAGCCACACACCAAACGTTGTGCAAACGAACTAACATGTCGTAGTGGATAACTAGGTAGGTGTGTGTTTGCTAAAGGAATTTGAAATGAGATGGGCAAAAATCTAACTGAGGAGACAGTTTCAAACCGTAGATATTAACTATATAGGATTCGCATAAGGAGAATGAGAACAAGAACAGTTTAGAAAAAGATGAACAAGTGCAAAGTTAAACCCCCTAACAAACGTTGCATACAAAGTCAATGCTCAAGACAAACGTCAAAGCGCAGCAGACTAGAACCAGTGTCGTGCTTAAAATCACCCCCGTGAAATGATATCCCTTGGTGTTTATGCGCATGCGCGGGTATTCGCTTTACCTCAATTTTGCTGTTATCAGTATTAGCAAAACTGTTATCCACAGGCACAATGAGCAACGCTCGAATTAGAGCATAGAAAAATACCATTAGATTCGACTTGACACACAACATGCATCATAATTTACATGTTCTGCAGTTGAATATGCAATGCGGATGCAATTTACATGTTCTGCAGTTGAATATGCAATGCGGATGCATCATGCATGGTTAATATACATATTGTTGAACTTAAAGGCGAAAATGAGTTGCTACATACGGCAGCGCTGAATTGCCACCGGCGTATATTTTTTAATTCGTAATTACGAATTACTAGTTCGTATGTACGAATTACTACCACACACTATTCCGTGGATGAATAGAAGAGTACGGCAGCGCTAAACTGCCACCGACGTATATTTTTAATTCGTAAGTACGAATTACTAATTCGTAAGTACGAATTACTAATTCGTAAGTACGAATTACTAGTTCGTATGTACGAATTATTACCACACACTAAAACCAACAAGGGCTGTCAAAATTTCTTCATTTTTTGACAGGGGCTGACGTAATCTGTGTCGAGAAAATCGACGTAGAATTTACCCAAACATTTGGATTGGGTCGACGGCCAGTTGCCCACACTTGCGGTCCGCTGTTACAGTTGCCAGCAACATATACTGCGTATCGAGAACTGAGAAATGAGTTTGACGGGATCCTGGAAGGAGACAATGGTTTCACGCTGGATATTGTCTGACGATGGTGTGTCGAATATCATGTCGGGCGTTCATTTGTACACTACATCTAAATATCTGAAAATGCACCGAAATTACGACTGAAGTTATAAGTAATTCTAAGATACGCAAATAAGGTGTTGCCTACTGATACTATGCATCAAGTGTTACTGAAGTACATTAATGAGTGATACTTATACCGACCACGTGACGTTATACTACGATCTACTGAAATTGTACAGCAACAATTAATCACCTTACCATACATTCATAAATGAACGCCTATTATCTGTATTATTTGTAATATGTTATGTTAAAATGTTTTACATTGGAAGAATGTTGAAGGATATCTGGAGGGAATTGATATGTCAAATAGTGTAAGCAATATAACTATACACGTGTGCAATGATTCCATTCGAGAGCAATCGCACCAGAGGACATAATTTGTTATTTGTATTACAATTGTTGAGATTCACGGAAAAGTGTTCACAATATCTTATGTTTTTCATAAAAATTTATTAGTGAAGGAAAATAAACAGTTAATAAAATAATACTATGTGTAAATTGTTGTAATGTTATGCTTGGTATGTTCGAAACTTCGGAGAATAGACGCACAAAAACGAAGATGCAGATACAAATCCAAATCCAACAGTATTTTTCTGGTATTGTGTCAATATTCACACTCACCCCGGTGCATTCATCACTGTCCTGGTACATGCATCACTACATAGCTACACTAATCACTAAATTGGTGCACTAATCGCTATTCTGGTACATTCATCATATGTCAACAAGTTCTCAAGTGTTGGCGTATCTCATTCCGAAGGTTCTCATACAGTATGACACCACTGTGTGGTCCGTCAGGTGGACACCAGCCATGTTCTGCCATGATGCAACAGCTGAGATCAAATACGGTTTGATCACACGGGCTGGGACCTGGTGGTAGGCAGTGGTCCTGGCAAACCTGCAATAATATTCGGTATATTTATATCAACGCATAACGAAAAATGCGGCAAATATGATTTTTCTGCAACAAATACGTCTTTGTTTAGGGTATTAACAAAGTGGAGAAATTACATTGGGTAATAACTAATACAATGGATTGGGTTGAAAAGTAATATATACAGGCACTCCATCGTGTAGCTGCTGAAAGGTCCTAAAATTACATAAACAAATATAAACTATTTACAGATCTACACCTGCAACTGGCGAGTTGTGACGGGACAAATATAATCATCAGTGTCGTACAGATGCGGGAAGACGTACATCGTCAGAGACCTTCCGTGTGGAGCTGTCGTGGTTTTAGTTGGTCGAATTCGGTGTGAATTCCACAACTCTGCAATCCCGTTTAGTTCTTTCTGAAGAGAGAGAGAAAGAGATCTGCATAATGTTGACATTAGAAACGCAATAAATAACATCAGTAACATAAACACACACACACACACACACACACACACACACACACACATACACACACACACACACCCCCCACACACACATATATTATTCGAGTTCGTTTTAGTCATCTTTCAAGCTGCATTTGTGTATGAATACATTTGTTAATGTGACGTACCTTATAACAGTGCTTTCTGGATGTTTAATTCTGTATCAAAATGTTACGTAAATCACGAAATAGAATATAAGTCACCGTAGCAGGCACACATACTGTTGGCACACAACGTATTCCAACGATTACTACACAATGTCAACAAAGTTGCTGTCGATTCACTAACCTGGATGAGATGCATGAAGACAAACCGCAGTAAGTTCTTGTCCAAGAAATCTCCAGTGAATTTGTCGCTGTCTTTCAATTCCTGGAAAACATCCATCCAGTATTGCGATTGGTGTGTTATCAGAAATGACCACCAGCACTCTATTCGATGGTTGTGGTTGCTTGATCTGCTGCACTCGGAAGACAACATACTTGGTCAGCACGGTCACCTCGAGCTACCTGATATCAATCTATATACTACACACACCGATGCAATTGCTATACAGGAGCGTCATGACGTAAGAATATACCTTCTGCTGTGACTAGAAAGACTCACTCTGTATTCTACTGAGCAATGTGAGTAAGAAACGTTTAAAAAGACTACCGACAAACTTATTATCGCTCACTGTCCACCTGAATTCGGCGGGAACTGGTGCGCACAACCTGCCAGGTAATCAGTCACGCTCGGCCACCTATCTGGAACGCGTGTTACGCAGTACAATGTCACAACGAACGCGCGCCAAGACGTCCTCCACGGGTGAACGCGGTGTCGACGGCGTGTGTGAAAGCCCGCGACCACAAGAGGATTTCTCAATGAAAAAAGCCCTGCTAGAACTCTTGAAGGATGGCACTACCATCCAGACAATCACCACGTCAATCAGTGAAACAATAATCAAAGAACTTCTAAAAACGCCAACTTTCATGGACATTCTCGTCACGTCAATCTTAAACTCTGACAACTTCAACAAAATCAAGGAAGAGTTGTACCAAGCATGCTGCATGGACATGACCAAAACAACCACAGCAATAACTGCAGTTGATAATAAAGTACTCAGGCTCGAACAGGCAAATGTGGCGTTGGCTGACCAGCTAGACAACTTGGAGCAGTACAGCCGGCGCAATTGCCTCCTTTTTCATGGCATCCCTGAACAACAAAAGGAGACGACGACCAACGCTGTGATCGACATGTGCAGCAAGTCGCTAGGGGTCACGCTAGACTACAAAACCATCGACCGCAGCCATCGACTGGGAAAATCACAAAGCGATAAACCACGCCCGATCATTGTGAAGTTCGCGCGATACGAACAGATCTTCGCAGCAAAACGAAAACTGAAAGAAACAAAAAAATTCGTAACTGAGAACAAAAAGACGCAGTGTGTTGCTGACGAAAGCGCGATCTGCGGCCGAGCGCGAACTCAAACAACTTGAACGGTAAGTGACTCCCGAAACGAACAACGACTGGTGTAATGTATAATAACATGGCAATGTGTATGCAAGCCATGGGCATTCTGCCACCGTGCTTTAGCATTATTAATATGCCTATTCATCCTGTTTTTTGTTTGGTTTTTTTGATCTTTTTTTGCTTGTTTTGTTCCCCTGTAACGTGTTGACTAAGCACTCTTTGTCTAGTTTAATGCCAAGGCATAGGTTGTCGTTAAATAGCATGATCCCTGTTATTTTATTCTTTTGTAACTATCGAAATAACACTGTATCCAAACACATTTTATCTAGCAAATAAAATCTCTAAAACAATAGACATACTAAATAAACTTAAACATTTTTTTACCACCTAATACATTATATATTATGTACAATGCTCTTATTCTCCCTCATATTAATTATGGCTTACTTTTATGGGGTCATCAGGCACATCGAATTTTCAAATTACAGAAAAAAGCAGTACGAATAATATCCTTAAGTAAATATAATGCTCACACAAGTCCTATTTTTTAAAAGACTTCAGTTGCTAAAGTTGGATGACATTTATAAAATCCAACAATTAAAATTTTACTATAAATTAATTAACAATCTTTTACCCTACTACTTCAATGTTTTTCCAAACACACACATCTATAATATTCACCAGCACTGCACATGTGAAAGAAATAATCTGTATATGTCCAGATTCAAACATGAATTTGCCAAAAAATGCATTAGACAGAACACAGTTGAGACAGGTAACAATACACCAAGTATTATCATTAATAAAATTTACACCCACAGTCTGTATGGTTTTTCAACATACACAACAAACATTTTTATTTTAAATTATGAATCTTGTTGTCGTATTCATAATTGCTTTATTTGTAATTTGTAATACGTATTGAAATGTATACCTAAGTATCCATATGTACGTCAATTATTTGTACAAGAGTACATTTAATCAGTCCTTGTATTATGTATGTATGTTGATACACTGAGTAATTATCAACTGTAAAACAAGGCATATGCTATTCTGATTTGTGGCATGTAAATTATGATGTTGATTATATTTATGGGGTGGCTCCTGTGCTAGCGATATTGTATATCTTAATGGGAGTCTCCCGACCTTATTTAGTACTCACGTTATTCATTGTGTATATATCGTATTTATAGGTCAAATAAACTGATTCTGATTCTGATCCATAAATAAAACTTTCTTCGCGTATTGGTCAGCATGGTCCCATCTGAATGCAAGTTGCATCTCGCACATGTACCCATTTTCTGTGCCCATGTCTGCTCTGATTCTCGCTGGACAACCCGTTTTATTCCTGACACTGTCTATGTAATAGCTGGCAATCACTTTAGGATCACTGTTTGTGCTGAATGTCTTGAGGCAGATAACAAAGCGAGAGTAGCCATCGATCGCACCTTTGATACAAATTCCATAGGGCTTCAGTTTGTCATATGAATCTACGTGCCAACAAAAATTTGGCCCCTTGTTGAAATACACACGTCTCTGTATTTTTCTTCTCCTCCGAAGTTCCACTCCCTCAGGATCTAATATTTGCAACAATAGTCGCACAGTCTGCAGGATTTCGCTATGGTTCATACCCAACGAGAAGTACAGCCTCACAAATCTTTCGTGCCTTGATTTGCCATGGCCACTCTTCATCCGCTGACGAATATAGTAATTCGTACTTACGAATTAGTAATTCGTACATACGAATTAGTAATTCGTACTTACGAATTAGTAATTCGTACTTACGAATTAGTAATTTGTATATACGAATTAGTAATACGTACATACGAATTAGTAATTCGTACTTAAGAATTAATAATTCGTACTTATGAATTAGTAATTCGTACTTACGAATTAGTAATTCGTACTTACGAATTAGTAATTCGAACTTACGAATTAGTAATTTGTGCATACGAATTAGTAATTTGTGCATACGAATTAGTAATTCGTACATACGAATTAGTATTTCGTACATACGAATTAGTAATTCGTACTTAAGAATTAGTAATTCGTACTTATGAATTAGTAATTCGTACTTACGAGTTAGTAATTCGTACTTACGAATTAGTAATTCGTACTTACGAATTAGTAATTCGTACTTACGAATAAAAAAATATAATTCGGTGGCAGTTCAGCGCTGCCGTAACTTCCACTACATCGCTGTCTATTAGGATGTTCGAGTTTAGAATGAGAGTTTTCTTCTTTTTGACCAACTGTGCGTCAACGCAGACGGGCTTGGTCTACCGAAAAACACTGTTATTCTTCTCCTAGACCCCTAATAAAATTATATCCTCACCTTATTCACAGGGATAGACCACAAGGCGCTAATGATAGGGTGTTGTCTATGGCATGGCTTCTTCATCCTATGATTAGCATTCTACGTTAGCTACATTTATGTGATTGGAGTATTGTCCAGCTTGGTTGTCAGAGTTGTTCTTGAGGTGAACGAAATTGCCCACGTTTCGAAAAGGTGGTCGGTGCCAGGATCTGAACCCCGGCTCCATCAATGGACAGTCCGGCACTCTAGCCGCTGGACCGACGTGCCTCAAATCACACGCCATATGTGCCAACAAAGGAGGCCCATGGTAATACTCTAACATGTTGCCTTTCTTGTGACGTTTCCAATGCAAGGTTTTCACAAAACGAAGTACAAGACGTTTATTTGGTACACTCAACAAAAATAACGTAGTTTTTGCTATGCCATATTATTGCCCCATCGAAGGCGTAGGTCATTGTAACTACTGCCCACTATAACCGTCACTCTAATAAGCACTCGCTGCTTGTCATTTCGCCGTACGCTACCGGACACAATAGATGTAACGAACATTTTAACATCGTGACGCAACACAATTGATTTAAAATGTTCAGTTAACCATAATTCTTCGAGTCACTCAAGTAGGGCCTACGAACGAATATTCCCCCAGTATCATACAAGTGTCGCCACTAAGACTACGGAAATTACATTGTCAAGCAAGACGTTCCAGATGGAAAGTGGGCAAAGAAGCTATTGTCTTATTATATCGATAGTCAAAATATACACGCGCACAGGACGAACCCATGCACACAAACACACACACACAAATTAACAACTATTAGAGAGGTACAAATTAACAACTATTAGAGAGCTGTGTAAAACAACACCCGCTAATCACAACATCATACCAACATGACAACAATGTCCATTCTGGCGACCAAGGTCCTGCCATCACCCGGGTGATGGATGTCGTATCAACTGTTAATTGGACATCCGTTTGTCATGTTGCGGTCGTGGGCTTGTTACGGCTGTCTTATGTTGGGAACGTCGCCACGTGAAACAACGTCTTGATTGAAGACAGCTAGGTGAGTTGTGGAAGAAACAATAGTGTAAGTTATGGCTACCATTAGGTTTTTTTTGTGAGGGGACAATAGTGTTTGGTGTGTGTGTGTGTGTGATTTTGTGCGTGTGTGTGTGCGCGCGCGTGCGTTCGTGCGTGCATGTGTGTATGTGTTTGTATTTGTGTGTGTGTGTGTATGTGTGTATGTGTGTGTGTGTGTGTGTGTGTTTGTATGTGTGTATGTATGTGTGTGTGTTTGTGTTTTGCTTGTGTGTGTGGGTGTGTGTGCGTGTGTGTGTGTGTGTGTGTGTGTGTGTGTGTGTGTGTGTGTGTGTGTGTGTGTGTGTGTGTGTGTGTGTGTGTGTGTGTGTGTGTGTGTGTGTGTGTGAATGCGCGTGCGCGGGCACGTTTGTGATTATCTCCTCCGTAACGCTTTTTAAATTATCAGCAATGAAATACGGAGATAAACAGCAAATCGTTATATTCCATGGCATTGAAGTACTCGATAGTCTGATACTCTATGTTGGTTCATTTGAGGATTCTAAGAAGACATACGCAACCGATTTGTTAGGCGTGATCGTTGGCGTGGTTGTTGAAGTTCTAATTAACGAATGCACCAACTTACATACTACTGATGCTAAACGTAATGCTCTATAATTTCTAACATGTTTTAAACAATCGTTTAGTATTTGCTGATCGTCATACTATTCTAACAATTTCTCATGCAGTGACAAGTTCACATTGTTTCAATTGGCTTAATAAATTTATTGTTTTCTTTAGGAGTTATATTCGACTAATCTCACATGAGTTTGCTTAAATAACCTGTTCTGAAGTCTGAAATTGTCTAAACCTTTTATACATTGAATCACAAATAAGTAACTTTACCTTGCCTCCTGCCATTGTCTGTCTCCACACGTGGACATACAATGTTATACCTCTCTCACCAGTTTATGAATGGAACATTATAACCTACGTATTGTTTCAATGCCAGCACTGTGATCATGTTTACAAATAAAACTGGTATTCAGATATCGCCGGGCAAAATCCAAGGCATTTGAATAAGGAAGCAGAGTCACTGCGATGCATATTGACATTGAACGGATAACGCCATCTGTCACTGTGAGTTTGGAATATTACAGCGTGTTTCGGATTAATATTTCTGTATTGGAGGCAACTGTCACCGTTCAGACAGCTCCCAGAAGCCTGTTTGATTACCCGCTTTAAACAGGGAGGTGAAATGATGTAACCTATATATATATATATATATAATATACACATACATATATATATATATACATGTATATATATATATATATATATATATATATACACACATATACATATATATATATATATCGCATTTGAATAGTAACGATAGTCAATAAAGTTATAAAATAAGAAGCGTAATAAGAATAATATCATTATTTCAATGCAAAAGATGACCCACCGGATTGACTATGTTTCCTTATTTTTCAACTTTGCTTCACATAAATAATAATAATAAATGTTATGTATTCCTTGTGCACATGCCATCTGGAAGTTGTCGGTTTGGCTGATAATCTTGCTAAACCCCTTATAACATTTTACCATGACGTTTAGCTCACTCAACAAGGACATACTCAACAACTACCGTCCAGTCTGCAACCTAAGCTATCTGTCAAAAGTATAGAGAAAATTATTGCGCGAAGGATCATCTCTCATATTTCCGATCAGCGAATGGAGGACTGTTTCCAATCTGCCTACCGGAAGAATCATTCAACTGAAACCGCACTATTGTGTGTAACAAATGCCATGAAAGCCGCTATAGATAATAGACAAGGCACGGCACTAGTTCTTATTGACTTTAGTGCGGCATTTGACATAAAGAATCACAAGATAATGATCCAGTGCGTTCGGTTGCATTACGGCATTGTTGGCAAGGCGCTTGGCTGGCTGCAATCCTATCTGCAGGGCCGGACCCAGCGTGTGGTCATTCGTGATGCGTCATCGAATACAACTTAAATTGTGTGACATCGGGTGTCCCACAGGGTTCGGTGCTGGGTCCTTTGTTATTCTCGTTGTACGTACAACCCACTGGCGACATAATCAGGGCACATGTACTTTGTTTTCATCATTATGCGGATGATCTGCAATTGTACTACCATTTTGACCTCACTGCGACTGCGTTGGCTGTTATTCTGCGACGTATGAAGGAGTGTCTAGGTATTGTTAATCAGTGGATGACATCAAACTACATGTGCATGAACAACAATAAAACGGAATATCTTCCCGTAGTGCTAAAGAATGCCGCTGCGCTTATTGACGGCAGTGTAATACGCGTAGGAGATGTTACGATTACTGTCTCTTGTTGTTGTTGTGCAACTTCTATACTAGTTTTGCACACTGCGTGACTCTGTCTTTGGTGTCTGATTCCACCGAAATTAACTCTACGACCTGGCTGTTTTTGTTGATGTTGTCCATCCACTGTATTACAGTTGTACACTGTGTGTTTGTTCTTATTGATAACAATGGTCAAAACTGTATATTACTTTATTATAGCAAACATTGCTTTGCTGTTTCTATTTCATTTAATACCTACTATCTACCATTTACATGGCTAACACCGTGAAAGAAAATTACTCACTCTCAAATTGTGATGACATGGATAACATATTTGAAACCTACAAATATACTGAACACAGCAGGTGTCATTTTGAAAAGGATGTCGACCCTGAAAATAATTATTACAACAACATATCAACATCTTGTAAATATTATACAGAACAACAATTCAATAATGAGGTAAACAGAAATTATGATGGTGGTCTGTCTTTGGTACATTTTAATGCTAGAAGTCTGAGTACTAGCTTCAGCGATATACAAGATCTTCTCAAATCACTTAATGTAAAGTTTGATATTATAGCAATAAGCGAAACGTGGCTGAGCAAGGACTCATCTCCTTTATATACGTTTAATGATTATGATGCTTTTCAGGTTGTTAGAGACAACAGAAAAGGTGGAGGTGTGGTGATTTATGTTAACAAGAAGCTAAATGGGCGATTATGCGAAAAAAAGTCATTAATAGTTGATAACTTACTAGAATGTGTTACTGTTGAATGTGAAATTAACCGACACAAAACTGCACTGATCAGTTGTGTATATAGGTGCCCTGGGTCTAACATGGTTTCATTTAATGACAATATTGAACAATTGTTTAGTCGTATACGTTGCACCAAAACCATATATGTATGTGGTGATTTCAATATAGATTTGTTTAAATGTGATAGTCATAGTGGAACCAAGCTATTTGTAGATCTTATGTACAGTCTTGGTCTATACCCTTTAATTAATAGACCTAGCAGAATTACTACTACCTCTGCAACCCTTATAGACAACATTTTTACTTCTGAACTTGAGTGCAATATTGATAGTGGTCTATTAGTAAATTATATCAGTGATCATCTTCCTGTATTTGCTCTGTGCCATTGTACTGTAAAACGTAACGTGAACGAACATTCTAACAAGTGTATTCGTCATCTTAGCGAAGAAAACATCAATGCATTGAAGTGTAACTTAATGCAAAATTCTTGGCATACTGTTATCGGTAGTGAAAATGCAAATATAGCATATGACAACTTTCTTCATGATTTTACACAAATGTACAACAAACATTGTCCTGTGTCAACTGTACGACCTAAAGTATTAACAATTAGTTTTTACAAACCGTGGTTTACTAAAGGACTCAGAAACGCATGTATCAAGAAAAATCATTTGTATAAAGCATTTCTGTCATCCAGATCAATTATCTCGGAAACTAGATATAAATCATAAATTGACAGGTATTCTCAGATCCACTAAGAAACAATATTATAGCAGTTTACTCGCACAGAAGAAAAATGACATTGCTGGCACCTGGAAAGTACTTAAAACTGTAATGGGAACGCCTCGCTTAGGAAATCACTACCCAGATCAGTTTGTTAATGATGGCATAACCATTAGTAATAAGGAAGATGTAGCGAACATGTTCAATAATTATTTTACTAATATCGGTCCGGAGCTGTCAAAGGATATAACGGCACCAACAAATGTTTCTATTTATGACTACCTAGAAAACAGAAACAGTAACAATTTATTTCTAACTCCAGTTAATGAAGATGAAGTTATCCGAGCTGTGAACAATTGGGAAAGTAAAACATCCACAGATTGCGAAGACATAAGTATGCATTTGGTCAAAGAAGTTATTAACTCCATTGCAAAACCTATCACTTATATTTGTAATCTATCTTTCACTTCTGGAGTATTCCCGGAGAAAATGAAAATAGCAAAGGTTATCCCACTCTTTAAATCTGGGGATAAGTATATGTGCACTAATTATAGGCCTATTTCACTATTACCACAATTCTCAAAAATATTAGAAAAATTGTTCAGTTCTCGTTTAGATAGCTTTATTACCAAACACAAACTAATAAACCCAAGCCAATATGGATTTCAACAAAATATGTCAACATGTCACGCACTAATAGATCTTGTTGATGCAATAACCCAATCATTGGATGCAAAAAAATATGCTATTGGTGTTTTTATCGATTTAAAAAAGGCATTTGACACTGTCAATCACAAACTGTTATGTAAAAAAATTGAATTTCTTGGTATCCGTGGTGGGGCATTTAACTGGTTAAATAGTTATCTAGAAAACAGAAAACAATTTGTGTCCATTGACAAATGTAATTCTACTGTGCGCAATATATCATGTGGTGTC
Source organism: Paraescarpia echinospica (assembly GCA_020002185.1). Taxonomy (NCBI): domain Eukaryota; kingdom Metazoa; phylum Annelida; class Polychaeta; order Sabellida; family Siboglinidae; genus Paraescarpia; species Paraescarpia echinospica. Next base: position 9,485,248 of record CM034541.1, read on the forward strand.
CCACAGGGTTCGATCCTGGGCCCCAAAACTATTCATTCTATACGTCAATGATATGTGTAACATATCTAATCTAGTAAAATACATTCTCTTTGCAGACGATACTAATATCTTTTATGCAAATAGTAACATCAATAAACTAAACGAAACTGTATGTAACGTTCTGGACCAAATGTATACATGGTTTGCAGTAAATAAATTAACTCTGAACATATTTAAAACCAATTATATGTTATTTGGAAATCGTATGCTAAATAAAGAAATTAATATCAAACTACAAAATGTTAATATCGAAAGAGTAAGGGTCACCAAGTTTTTGGGTGTGTTTATTGATGATCTACTAAATTGGAAAGCTCATATAAAATACGTACAATCAAAGCTTTCAAAAAGTACAGCGATAATGCATAGATGCAGTCATCTACTTGATATAAATAGTAGACGTATTCTATACAGTTCTCTCTTTTTGCCGTATTTAAATTATTGTGCAGAGATATGGGGAAACACGTACCCAACAAATACTAACTGTATTTTCTTATTACAAAAAAGAGCAATCCGCATTATATTTGGTGCAAGATGGTTGGATCATACAAACTCACTTTTCCAACAATTACATGTTCTAAAATGTCCAGATATCATAGAACTGAAAACATCGTTATTTATGTACAAAGCTTACTAATTCTGTTTGCCATCAAATATTCAGTGTTTGTTTACTAGACGGGAAATAACATACTCAATGCGAGCTAATCATGACCTAGAACGACAGAGAGTCTGTTCTACCATGCGATCAATGTCTATTTGTGTAAAGGGAGTGCAATTATGGAATTCTCTATGTGATCATTTAAAAACTACTAATATTATTACTGAATTTAAGCGTAAATGCAAGAACCTTTTATTTGATAAATATCTGGTTGTGGAAACCTAAATAAAATCAAACACAAATGTAATCATGCCATTGAGGAAATTACAATATGTGTAAAGGTGTGTACTTATGGCATACTTTAAATTTTGTATATGCACATATTCCACTGCATGTTTTCAATTATTGTAGCTAGATGGTTAGATGAATAGCAAATTCGAATAATATAATATTGATGTCTCAAAATACATGTATGTATGTATGTGAATATATGTATGTATATATGTGTGTATATGTGTGTATACATACATGTATATAATTATATATATAAATACATGTCAGGGGTAAATTTACACAAAAGTCAATGACTTCGTATTTACCCCCTTCAAACATTGTATATTCTCACTTGTATTATAGTTAAACTTGTTTGGTTGTCTTGTCTTGTATATATTGTTATCAATGTTCTGAATAAACGTTCATTCATTCATTCATTCATTCATTCATTCAAGATGTGTTCGTAACTTTGGTGTCATTATGGATCGCCACCTCGATTTTAATAAGCAAGTTTCAAGCATCGTTAGTGTGTGTTTATTTCACCTGCGCCATATTAACCAGATGAGTCATTATCTCCCAACGACGGCAAAGGAACGTGTCGTCAACGCCTTTATTATATCACGGCTTGATTACTGCAATTCATTATTAGACGGCATTTCTGTTAACAACATCGCTCGACTGCAGAGAATGTACAACTCTGCTGCTAGGTTGATCCTACGCCGCCCACGGAATGACAGCGCCATGCCTTTGTTGTGCGTTCTTCACTGGCTGCCTGTACCACACAGAGTCGACTTTAAGCTATTAGTGTTTACATATAAAGCTGTGCATGGCGATGCCCCGAAATATTTATGCGACCTTGTATGCCCATACAAACCAACAAGAGCCCTGCGCTCTACCAACAATAACATGTTAACGGTTCTGCGGACACATGTCAAAGCTGGGGACAAGTCGTTTGCGGTCGCCGCGGCGACTTTGTGGAACACTGTCTAATGACATCAAAACGTCTGATTGTCTCTCTACTTTCAAGGCACGCTTAAAGACTCATTTTTTTCCGACTCTCGTTCGTGTCCAATGTGGCATAGTTTAGTCTCTGCATTGATTTGTTTTATATCTCTTATATATAAAATTAATCTATAATTTTATATATTTATTTTATACCTACATGTACATTAATTCAGTTAAATGAATTGACAATGTCTTATTTCTGCGTAGAACTATAGTTATGATCATTATTTTAGTATATTTATTTAATTACTTTATTTATTTATTTGTATTTTACTAATATTAATTTTATTAGAATTTCTTTTAGAAAATGCATGTTTATTTAGCTATCATTATTACCTCTATCTGGGTTGTACATGTTGTTAAGTGCACCGAACAATTTTTAATTGGATCTGGTGCTATATTAAATAAAATATGTTATTATTATTATTTCATGATTATGATGCTACTGACCTCCACACTTAAATGCCTTCTATTTCTGTTTGATTTGTTCCAGATTGTTAAACACACTCTTGTATTGCTTCGCTAACCGACGAGCGAAATCTTTTCCAAGGTTCGTGTCTGTTTTCGTTAACGCCGGGACGGTTATACACGTCATGTTCGACATTTTCAAGAAGGTAAGCACATCTTCACATCTTGAAGTAAATGCTTTAAATTCAATTTTCCATGGGGTGGCTCATATTTGGGCGGCCCCGCATAAGTCTTTGAAAGGACTGTTGGTGATGCATCACATTTCTTAATTTAACAAATGCGACGATTAATACAACAATTAACAGGAGCTGTTATCGCCGTCTTTTTCATCTACATTTTGACTGCTCAGTAAACGTAGCCAATATTCACATTATAATAAATTATGTCCGAGACTACCTAACACAAAACTCATAGGAGGGATTAGCGGTATCTTGTCCTTCCAACTACACCCACATTGTGGCTCACATAAAAATCTCCTACTGTACACCTTGCCAATATATTGGGGGGTTAAACATATCTTCAGTCCTCACCCAAAACATTTGGGGTCTCAGCTCCTTAACATCTTCCGGTTCTGATGGAAAATGGGAACAGTTTCTGGCGGCCTCACGTGGTCTAGGGAAGGTCACTCTTAAAATAACTATCGGTCCTGTTCCAGCGTCTGCGGACGTGGACTGAAATAAATAAATAAATGAACAAATCAATAACTAAATAAATAGATAAATAAATAGATAAATAAATAGATAAATAAATAGATACATAAATAGATAAATAAATAAATAAATAGCCCGACCGACCGACCGACTGGCCGACCGACCGACCGACCGACCGACCGACCGACCGACCGATCGATCGATTGATCAATCAATCAATCAATCAGTCAATCAATCAACCAATAAACCATTAAATCAATAAATCGATAAGTTGGTTCCTCAACAGAAGACGAGAGCGATCGTGGCCGAGCGAGTGCATCGCCCATACATTGTGCCGCCCAAGTCGCCGTCCCCCAATCTGTCCGAGTTCAACAGCGCCGAGATACATATCCTCCACGACGTCTTCTCCAAACAGAACGAGTTCGACGAGCAGGAGGCAGCGAGGACGAGGTTTGTGCTTCCCCGTTATCACATCTACAACTGTGTCATGTTTGGGACGGGGTAGATAATTAGTGATGTCTGATTCAATATTGTGAGTAACTTAGTAAAATACCAAACACGTCACTCTCTCTGTCTCTGTTTCTATGTCTTTGTACCTGTCTGTCTGTGAGTCTCTCTCTCTCTCTCTCTCTCTCTCTCTCTCTCTCTCTCTCTCTCTCTCTCTCTCTCTCTCTCTCTCTCTCTCTCTCTCTCTCTCTCTCTCTCTCTCTCTCTCTCTCTCTCTCTCTCTCTCTCTCTCTCTCTCTCTCTCTCTCTCTCTCTCTCTCTCTCTCTCTCTCTCTGTCTATATATAATATATATATAATATACTGTATATATATATATATATATATGAGAGAGAGAGAGCGAGTGAGCGTATTATATACGTATATATATATATACACATAAACACACATACACACCCACACACACACACACACACACACACACACACACACACACACACACACACACACACATACATACATATATATATAAACATATATATATATATATCTCACTCACCCACTCACTCACACTCACTCACTTACCCACCCACCCACTATGTTCTCCCCATCTCTGTACGTGCGGGCGTGCGACATGTATGTGTGCGTGTGTATGTATTCTGATTTTCAACAGTACTGTTCCCGATTCGACTTCTCGTCTAATTGCGGTGTTCTAAAATGTTTTATTTGTTTGCTTCGTTCTTGTAAACACGCAGATTAAAAAATAAAGCCCTATCAGCGTGTTTCTCATCTTATACCCAGTAACGTATATGGTACATGCTCTTTTTCGCGAGCGCAGGATTCTGGAGCGAGACCTGGTGTGCTTCAAGTCACGTATTCTCGCTCAGCAGAAAGAAGCGATCTCGAAGGGGGTCAACGTCGACGATCCCAGCCTGTGTCAACTTTGCCTCAAGCCGACCACCACCGGCACCCCGCTCATTGCTTGCGATAACTGCGACAGGCGGGCCTGCAGCTGGTGCGCCGGCTTCAGTTGGTCACACGTCGATGTAGGCGTGAATGACGGAAAGATATGGTTCGATGTGTTCCTGGGTAGTGTTATGTTCTTGTGTTGTAGCATTTCCTGATAGATAAAATGTACACTTGTGTTAGTGTCCAGAGGTGTGTATTTTAGGTCCAGTAAGTTATCAGTTAAGGTATGTTTTCTGCTTGATGCAAGTACGTAATCATAGTCATAGTGGTGGTGGTCGTCGTCGTCGACGTCGTAGTAGTCGTAGTCGTAGTCGTTAAAATCCTCATCTTCGTCGTCATCATCACAAACCTCATCGTCATCGTTGTTGTCGTCGTCCTCTTCTTCATCACGTAAAAAGTATATAGTTATAGTCGTCGTCATCGTCGTAGTCGTCGTCGTTATCACAATCCTCATCGTAGTTGTCACTATCCCCCTCTTCGTCTTCGTCGCCGTACTCGTATTTATATCACAACTTTCGAACGTCATCTTCGTCGTCGTTATCATCGTCGTTATCGCAATTCTCACATTCGTCCTCCTCGTCATCGTCCCCATCATCGTCGCACTCCTCTTCTTCCTCATGTACGACGTCAGGGCTCCTGTCGGTGGAAGTGCCACCTGTGCCGGAAACAACACCGCCTCCATCGCAGCAGTGGCTCGTGGTTCCACGGCAAGGCGGCCGCTCCCACCCTCGGCATAGATTGGCTCTATGAAAACCTCGCCAAAATCAACAACGACGCCGACACGGTACGTGCAAGCTTGGGCTGACCGTTTATTGATAGTTTTCCTCAATAATTTCGGAACTGTTGCTACGGTATTCAACCAAACTTTGATTAGACCTAGGTCGACACATAGAGACTGATAAAAACATCATATGATCATTCATATTGCTGAAAGCTGGACAATTGTTTATTGCATGTATGCACAGATTGAGACTAATAAAATGCCTACTACAACAACAACAACAACTACAACTACTATTATTACTACTACTACTACTACTACTTCTACATATACTACTACTGCTACTACTACAACTACTACTACTTCTACTTATACTACTATTACTACTACTACCACTACTACTACTACTACTACTACTACTACTACTACTACTACTACTACTACTACTACTACTACTACTACCAATCCTACTACCACTACTACTACTACTACTTCTACTAACACTACCATTACTACTAGTATTACTACTACTACTAATACTAATACTTCTACTAACACTATTCGTACTACTATTACTACTAATACTATTACTATTTCTACTACTACCATTACTACCAATACGACTACTGCTACTGCTACCACCACCACAAATACTACTACTACTAATAATAATAATAACAATACTACTACTACTACCACTACCACTACTACTATCACTACTACTACTACCACTATTACTACTACTACTAATACTACAACAACAACAATTATTACTACTATTATTATTACTACTACTACCACTACTACTACTACTGCTACCATTACCTCTACTACTACTACTACTTCTACTACTACTACTACTACTACTACCACTTCTACTAGTACTACTACAACTACCATTACCACTACTACTACTACTATTACTAGTACTACTACTACTACTACTACTACTACTACTATCACTACTACTGATACTTCTACTAACACTATTATTACTATTACTACTGCTAATAATACTACTACTTCTACAACTACCACTACCACTACTACTATCACTACTACTAATACTACTACAACTACCATTACCACTACTACTAGTATTACTGCTAATACTATTACTACTATTACTACTACAACTACTACAACGACTACTACTACCGCTACTACTAATACTTCTACTACTACTACTACTGTTACTACTACTACTGCTACTACTACTACTACTACTACTAGTACTACTACTACTACTACTACTACTACTACTACTACTACTACTACTACGGCTACTACTAATACTAATACTATTACTACTACTACTACTGTCACTACTACTACCATTACCACTACTTCTACCACTACTATTACCACTACTACCACCACTACTACTGCTAATACTACTACCACCACTACTACTACTACAACTATTGCTACTACCACTACCACTACCACTACTACTACTACTACTTCTATTACTATTTCTGCTACTACTACTACTAAAACTAATACTACTACAACTACTACTACCACAAATACTACTACTACCACTAATACTACCACTACTACCAGTACCACTACTACTACTACGACTACTACTATACTACTACCACTACTACTACTACTACTACTACTACTACTACTACTACTACTAGTACTAATACTACCACTACCACTACTACTATCACTACTACTACCACTACTACTACTACTACTATTATTACTACTGCTGCAAATACTAGTACCATTACCTCTACTACTAATACTACTACTTCTATTACTACTACCACTCCTACTACTACAACTATTACTACTACTACCACTGCTACAATAACAACAACAACAACAATAGCAACAACAACAACAACTACTAATATTACAACTACTACTACTTCTATCATTACAACAACAACAACTACTACTACTACTACCAATACTACAACTACCACTACTAACAGTACCACTACTACTACTACTACTTCTACTACTACTACTACCACTACTATTAATACTACTACTACTACAACTACTGCTACTACTACTACTACTATTACTACTATCATTACAACAACAACATCAACAACAACTACTACTACTACTACAACTACTACTACTACCACTACTACCGGTACCACTACTACTACTACTACTACTACCACTACTACTACTACTACTACTACTACTACCACTACTACTACTACTACTACTACTACTACTACTACTACTACTACTACTACTACTACTACTACTACTACTGTTACTACTAATACTACTACTACTACTAATACTATTATTACTACTGCTGCAACTACTAGTACCATTACCTCTACTACTACCACTACTACTACTACTAAAACTAATACTACTATCACTACCACTACTACTAATACTACTACTTCTATTACTACTACCACTCCTACTACTACAACTATTACTACTACTACCGCTGCTACAATAACAACAACAACAATAACAACAACAACAACAACTACTACTATTACAACTACTACTACTTTTATCATTACAACAACAACAACAACTACTACTACTAGTACTACCACTACTACTACTATCACTACTACCAGTACCACTACTACTACTACTACTACTACTTCTACTACTACTACCACTACTATTAATACTACTACTACTACAACTACTGTTACTACTACTACTGCTATTACTACTGTCATTACAACAACAACATCAACAACTACTACTACTACTACTACTACTACAACTACTACTACTACCACTACTACCGGTACCACTACTACTACTACTACTACTTCTAGTAGTACTACTACTACTACTACTACTACTACTACTACTACGGCTACTACTAATACTAATACTATTGCTACTACTACTACTGTCACTACCACTACCATTACCACACCTACTACCACTACTACTACCATTACTACCACCACTACTACTGCTACTACTACTACCACCACTACTACTACTACAACTATTGCTACTACCACTACCACTACCACTACTACTACTACTACTTCTATTACTATTTCTGCTACTACTACTACTAAAACTAATACTACTACAACTACTACTACCGCAAATACTACTACTACTACTACCACTAATACTACCACTACTACCAGTACCACTACTACTACTACTACTACTACTACTACTACCACTACTACTACTACTACTACTAATACTACTACTACTACTACTACTACTACTAGTACTAATACTACCACTACCACTACTACTATCACTACTACTACCACTACTACTACTACTACTACTATTATAACTACTGCTGCAAATACTAGTACCATTACCTCTACTACTACCAATACTACAACTACTAAAAATACTACTACTATCACTACCACTACTACTAATACTACTACTTCTATTACTACTACCACTCCTACTACTACAACTATTACTACTACTACCACTGCTACAATAACAACAACAACAACAATAGCAACAACAACAACTACTACTGTTACAACTACTACTACTTCTATCATTACAACAACAACAACTAATACTACTACTACTACCACTACTACTACTACCACTACTACCAGTACCACTACTACTACTACTACTTCTACTACTACTACCACTACTATTAATACTACTACTACAACTACTGCTACTACTACTACTACTATTACTACTATCATTACAACAACAACATGAACATCTACTATTACTACTAATACTAATACTACAACTACTACTACTACCACTACTACCGGTACCACTACTACTACTACTACTACTTCTACTACTACTACTACTTCTACTACCACTACTATTAATACTACTACTACTACTACTACTACTACTCCTACTACTACTACTCCTACCACTACCACTACTACTATCACAACTACTACCACCACTACTACTACTACTAATAATAATAATAATATTATTATTATTACTACTGCTGCCACTACTACTACCATTACAACTACAACTACCACTACTACTACCACTTCTACTAACACTACTACTATTACTACTACTACAACAACAACTACTAACACTACCACTCCTACTACCACTAATACTACTATTACTACTACTGCTATTATTACTACTACTACTACTAGTAGTACCATTACAGCAACAACAACTACAACAACAAATACTACAACTACTACTATTACAACAATAACAACAGCAACAACAACAACTAATACTACTACTCTTACAACACCAACAACAACTACTACTACGCCGACTACTAGTACTACTTCTACTACATGATAGATGTCGGTGTGTCTTTGCTGATTCAACACACCTCGTACATGTTCACCGAATCCAACAAACACAATTCAACAACAATGGCGACAGCAACTGCATCACGTTTGTTTCCCAGAAGAATTGTCTTCGTCGTCTATGTTGCCTAGGCAATACTCAAGTAATGTGTTAAATGTGTGCAATGGCGTGATTAACCTCGACATTCGTGTTGTGGTTACGAAGGCAATATAACAGCGAGAAAGTGACGGTGATAAGAGGTTAATGTTTACGAAACGAACAAACAAGAAAACCAGAAAACCGACTGGTACATAAGCCAGACAAAAGGGCACAGTAGATTGGAGTATTCATCAACCTGGAAATAATTGTTGAGTGGCTAATTACTGCAGAGTTCTGTATTATGACTTATATTGAACAAATAGGCCAAGTTCATTGCTTGTCTCTTTAGGACTATGCATGGATGTGAGCAGCAATAGGGTCTACTCGAGAATAATTTTCGAAAATGCACGACGTTGACGCAGCTAACACATGGACACATGTATGAAACACTGAAGCTCACGGGAACTAGTCTGCAGCTAGAAGTGGGGCACAACAAGAGACGACACACTACTCAAAATGACGGTTGCATGCCAACAACTCAATTTATTACAACTATTCCTTGATGATTGATAATAATTAATCATTAGTTAATACCATAGTGTCTACACTGCCAAAATGTGTAAGATCAGCTTAAATGGATGGGAGCTAGAATGTTTATATATTCGTATTTTTTAATTACACCAGTTTCCACGAAGATTAGGCGAATGATAATCTATATTCATAAATAAACGTGTGGCCCGCTTACCTAACCCATGATGACATTTATTTAACACTCCATTCAAAAGGTTTGCCGGCCCCAGATGTAAACTGTCCACTGATCAGTTTGGGATGGTTTAAGTAGCATGAAACAATCGAAATTAGATTGATTTTTGACGGAATGAAGGTGGCGTGAATAAGAAAATCGCAACCCATCATGGATTATTTTTTGAGTCGCAGATGAAACCTAGACAGTTTTGCGCCCTAGATGCAAAGCTTCTGTGACGAGTAGCATAACAACCATCCACAAAATAGATACGCTAGATAATCTTCTATGGAATAATACACGGTTTGCTGACGGCGCAATAATGTTAGCTGCCAGATAATAATCACAAGTGCCAGCCAATCTCCTAACCATTTCGATCAAATGGAAAATGGTGTTCTGTGTGTATCTGTATGTCTATGTGTGTGTCTCACTCTCTGTCTGTGTGTAACTGTGATCGTGTCCATGAGTGCCTGCGCACGTGATTGCCGAACCGTAAGTTGTAGCAACGATATCGCCATTAGTCAGCGAACATACCCACACTAGCGATCAAAAACATAACTGTGCTTGTGTTGTGTTTGGTCATGGCGCAGCGTGGAGGATGCGTTGATGTCGAAGTGCGGGATTCGTCCCAGGACGGTCGGCGACGTCGCCGGTGTCTGCAGCAGCAATGGTCGGTGTCACAACAACCGCAGGACGATGACATCGATGACGCAGTGAACGTCGAACAGTTCTTGCTGGAGAGCCGCCGGAAGCGCGTGAAGGTATGTTACGTCAGCTGCCATTAGCAGTGCGGGTATAATATGCACGCGCATTCGAACACACGCATACACGCACGAACGTATGTACACATACACGCACACACGCACACACGCACACACGCACACACGCACACACGCACACACGCACACACGCACACACGCACACACGCACACACGCACACACGCACACACGCACACACGCACACACGCACACACGCACACACGCACACGCGCACACGCGCTCACACACTTCACTGATATATATTCATGGATAGAAAGCCTAATGTTAAAAGGTCTATTTAACTTGAAGCACGGCCGCCATATTGCTTTCGCTATTGTTACGTATAATTTAACAAGATTTAATAAGATTGCCACCCACAGAATTAACTCTAGGTGGCAGGTGGACAAGGAAGCCCTTTGGCTTATTGAGAGTCCAACCCTTTTATTTATGTGTATCCCGCCCTTCTGAGGTATGTGTCGATTTTATTTTTAAACATATTCACGCTACTAGCACCCACACAATCAGCAGATAATATGTTTCATTCATTTACAGTTCTTTGTGAAAATGAGAATTTTCTTATATCTAATCTCCTTTGCTAATGTAAATTCATGTCCTCTAGTCCTTCTATCTTTCTTAACTGAGAAAAAAATATTTCTATCAATATTTTCATAACCGTTCATTATTTTTAAAATGTCTAACTGATCTCCTCTCAATCTCCTGGTCTCTAGTGTTGTTAAAGCACATTCTTTTAGGCGAATTTCATAACTAAGATTCCTCAGTTTTTGTATCATTTTAGTCGCTCTCCTCTGTATTCTTTCTAGCATATCTATGGCCTTCTTGTGATATGGCCTCCACGCTTGTATACAATATTCGAAATGAGGCCTCACTATTGTTTTGTACAGCGGTATTATTAGTACTTTTTCCTTATTTGCTATGTTCGCCTAATTAATCCAAAGATTTGATTTCTCTTTGAAGCTGCAATTCCGCACTGCTCTGAAACCTTCATATCAGCACTAATGGTTAAACCTAAGTCCTTTTCTTTTACAGTAGTATTTAGTACAGTACCCCCCCCCCCCCCATTGTATATTCTAAATCTTCGTTCCCATGTCCTATGTGGAGGCATTTATATTTCCCAAAATTGAAAAGCATTTGCCATTTTTCAGACCATTTGATCAACATGTCAAGATCATCTTGTAAATGCTGCCTATCTCCATCACTTTTAATCCATCTAATCACTTTTGTATCATCCGCAAATTTCACCACCTTTGCTTGTTATATCATCGTCCAAATCGTTGATATATATTAAGAATAATGTAGGTCCTAGTACTGATCCCTGTGGTTCCCCACACAATACCGATTTCCAGTTTCAAGCCACCCCATCAACTACTATACGTTGTCTTCTGTCAACCAGCCATTTTTCTATCCAGTTTATTATACCATTTCCTATGGGCCTTTAGTTTAAGCAGTAGTCTTTGATGTGGTACTTTGTCGAAAGCTTTTTGAAAATCTATGTACATAATATCTACTGGTGATACCTCATCTACCCATTTAGTGATGTCTTCCTAAAACATAATATATTTGTTAAGCATTACCTCACTTTTAAAAACCCATGTTGAAATGGATTGATCAAGTTATTTTTAACAACAAATCCACCATGTGGTGTTTAATTAGTCTTTCTAATAATTTGCAAATCACTGAGGTTAAACTCACTGGTCTATTGTTCTCTGACTTGTTTCTCGAACCTTTTTTTAAATAACGGTGTAATGTTTGCCTCTTTCCATTATAAAGGAACCACTCCCTCTTCTAATGACAAATTGAAAACTGTTGCATGCGGTACGCTAATTTGTTCTACAATTTCCTATAGTAATTTGGGCGGAATACCATCCACTCCAGGTGATTTATTATCCTTCATAGTCCTTTTTCTTAGGTACCATTTCCGGGGTTACAATTAACTGTCCTAAATAGTCTTAATCTGCCCCTTTGAACTTAGCCTCTGGTACTGGCAATGAACAAATATCTTCATTGGTAAACACTGCACTAAAATACTCATTCAGGTCTTCTGCCATTATGAATCCCTCTGATATGATATTTCCAGCACTATCTTCTAGAGAACCGACCTTATCCTAAACTTTCTGTTTGCTTCGAACATACGCATAAGAACTCTTGCTCTCGTGTTATATATTACTAACTAATTTGTGTTCTTAGCTTCTCTTTGAATTTATAATTTCAGCTGTAGCTTGGTTAAGTGCTTCTTTATAAATATTGTAGTCTTCATCATTTCCAGTACATGTATATGACTTCCACATTATTTGTTTATACTTATTTTTTGTAATGGCTTCTTTCGATAAGTGTTTCTTATTGGACCATTTCCCCTGTTTTTTGAAGGGTACAAATGTATCGACAATGCACTTAATT
>CM034541.1:9499676-9527184 GCA_020002185.1 Paraescarpia echinospica
AATTGTTTTAACATGTCGTCGAAGAACCCGTACGTGGACTACTACGTTCGTTAGGTCGGCGGACAGCTGCCGGTCTTCGTCGGCGCTCGGGGTCAACGAGGTCACGGTCTGGGTAATCTCTTCGGGAGTCTGTTTCGAAGCGCCATGCCGCTTATCAAGAAGGGCGCGATGGCGTTGGGAAAACGGGCGCTCAACACCGGCATGCACGTGGCGCGCGACGTCGTCGGCGGCGGCAATCTGAAACAGTCGCTAAAAAGGCGCGCGAAGGAGGCCGGCGCCGATCTTCTCGACGGTCTATTGAATCCGCAGGCGGCGGCGGCGGCAAAGAAGAAGAAGAAGCAAAAAAAGACGCAGCGCCGTCCCCGCGTCGGCGTAAAGAGAGCGCGCTTAGCGGCGACGACCGTCAGTAGGCGGAAAAGAGCGCGTCGAAAGGACATATTCGACGAGTAACGACGATGGAGCGCAGCGGACTCGAGAACGACGGTCAGTTCTCGCCGTACTTTCGAGTGCGCGTCGTAGTGGTGGTGATGGTGCCGCCGCCGCGCGGAGGAGATTCGATCCTGCATACGCTATTAAGTCAAATCGACGTAAAAAAAAAACCGTCGCGGCGGCGGCGGCGGCATAAAGAGAGCACGCCTAGCGGCGACGGTCGTCAGTAGGCGGAAGACGTCGAACGGACGACAACGACGATGGCGTTCGTGAACGGCTCGGCGTGCGAGGGCGTGAAGGGCGAACTGGACCTGTTCAGCGGACCGGTGACGCAGACGAGCATCGAGAGTAGTCATTGGACCGTCTACCAGCCGCTGACGACTCTCGACGCCGGCGGCCCTATCGAGTCCCTCGTGCCGGGTTCGGGCGAAGACTATACGGACCTGGCGAGCGTTCAACTGTACGTACGCTTCAAAGTGACGCGGGGGGACGGTACCGATCTGGCGGCCGCGGCCGCGGTGGCGCCGGTCAACAATTTCCTGCATTCGATGATCAGTCAAATCGACGTGTCGCTGAACAACACCCTCGTGACGCCGTCGACCAATACGTACGCGTACCGGGCCTACCTCGAGACGTTGCTAAGTTACGGTAGCGACGCGAAACGTTCGCATCTCACGGCGTCGTTGTGGTACAAAGACACCGCCGGACGGATGGACACGCTCGGCAACGCCAACGTCGGTTTCGAGTCGCGACGCGTCGCGACGGCCGATAGCCACGAGGTGGAGATGATGGGACGGCTGCACGTCGACGCGTTTATGCTAAACAAACACCTACCGAACGGCGTCGACACGAAAGTGCGCATAGTGCGCTCGAAGGACGCCTTCTCGCTGATGGGCGCGGCAGCCGTACCGGGGTGGCGCGTCGTGCTGCAGGAGATGCGACTGCACGTGCGAAAAGTGAAGTTGAACCCGGCCGTCCAGATGGGACATATCAAAGCGTGGGCGTTGGGAACGGCTAAGTTTCCGATGCGTCGCGTCGACTGCAAATCGTTCTCGATAACGGCGGGCGCGCTATCGAACGTGCACGAGAACCTGTACATGGGCGCGATTCCGAAACGCCTCTTCCTGATGATGATCGACAACGTCGCCTACAACGGCGACTACACTAGAAATCCGTTCGACGCGCGTCACAACGACATAAACTTCCTGTCGGTCATCGTCGACGGACGTCAGGTGCCGAGCAAGCCGCTGCAGCCGGACTTCACGCACAACCGGTACGTGCGCAGCTACATGAATCTCTTCGAGGCGACCGGAAAGGCGTTCGAGGACGAGGGGAACGACGTATCGCGCACGGACTTCGGCGCCGGCTACAGCATCTTCGGTTTCGACCTGACCCCCGACTGTTGCGACGGCGATCATTTCAACGTCGTGCGTCAGGGGTGCGTGGGCGTCGATATACATTTCGAGACGCCGCTAGCGCGTCCGGTGAACGTCGTCGTGTACGCGGAATTCGAAACGGTGATGGAAATCGACCGGAACCGGAACGTCATTTACGACTGGTAACTATGGATACGTTTCAACTGATGCGTCGTCTGGAACTCGATACGTACGCTAAACGTATCGTCGTCGGCGTCGTGCCTAAAGACGCGCTACTTACCGCCGCCATTGGCGCCACCTACCCGACGGCCTTCGTGTGCAACACCGACGACGGCGGCGAACCGGGACAGCACTGGGTGGCCGTCTACGTCGGCGTCGACCGACGAGGCGAGTACTTCGATTCGTACGGTCTGCCGCCGCTCCACGCCGACTTCCGCGCCTTCCTGCGCCGCCACTGCGGCGACGCGTGGACGTACAACGACAAGCGCCTGCAGAGCGTCATCTCTAACGTGTGCGGACAATATTGCGTCGCCTACCTTCTACTCCGATGTCGCGGGATGCCGTTGACGACGTTCCAGAGCCTATTCGGCACCGATAGGGTGAACAATGACTGTCTCGTACACGATTTATTAAAACCTCACCGCTTGTAGTAGAAATAAAAAACGAACGAATCATGTACGCACAATTGTTGGTGTTTATTATTACCCACACATACATACATACATACAGAAACTACCCCTAGGGGGGTGGTGGGGGTTAGGTTAGTAGTAGACGAGTTAGACGAGTTTACGAGTTAGACGAGTTTACGAGTTAGACGAGTTTACGAGTTAGACGAGTATCGGCGCCGTAGTGACGCCGTCGTCGAGCACGCGGCGTTTAGCGTAGAAGTAGCTCAACGCCGCGCGCTCTTGAACGTACGTCAACACGGACGAGTCTTTCACTTGGAAACCGCGGTTCCAGCCGACGCCGTTGCGACGGTCGCGCAGTACGGCGAGGAAGGTGTGCTCGTCGATGTCGGCGTTCTGTCGCTTGCTGAGCCCCTTCGTGCTGTACTTCGGACCGGCGACGCCGCCGAAGCAGTAGTAGGTTTTGCTACACAGCGCCACGATCCCGTCGCCGCGCCACTCTTCTTTGAAGAGACCCGGCGTTCGACGATCGAACAGGCGTCGGCGCGCGCAGCAGGCCGCCTCGTCGTCCCACGCTAGACCGGCGACGCGCCGTCGTACGTAGGCGTCCACGTGCGCGTCGCAGCATTCGGCCGGAAACCAGAGCGAGCGATTCCGGAAGTAGTGTTCGCGACGTTCTTCCGGTACGAGCGCGTCGACGTCACGTCCGGCTAGGGCTATGTACGCCGAGTCGGTGTCCATAGCGCAGTACTGGAAGAGCGGACGGGGAATGTAGGCGTCGACGAAATCGTAATAAAATTCCAGCATTCTCAATTTTGCGTACTGCAATACGAAATAGCCGATATGTATCGGCAGGCCGTAGACGATTTTACGCTTATTCAGCGCCACCTCGTACAGCGCGTCGTCGACGACGGCGTCCAGTTGCCGGAAGCGGCGATTGTTGACGAGCATCGACGCGCCGACCGGCGTCGCGTACTTGATTTCCCGGTGCCGATCGACGCGCGTAATCGTTTTCCCGTAGGAACTGTTCCCGAGAAGTTTAAATGTATCGGCGATGATCGATTTGTCGGGATCGATATCGCCCTCGCGACGCGCCGTCGAAACCGCGTCGCCGAAGCGGCGAAAGCACGCTATCGGCGCGTACTCGACGATCTGGTAGACGCGCTCGACGACGAGCCCGTGCGCCAGATACCAGCGTAGGAGCGGCGTCGCGAGCAAGATCGCCGCGCCGAAGTAGCTACCGACGAGCGTGCGTTGAGGTCGCGTGAGGAGATCGTGCGATTCGGCGTAGTCGCGCATGAACGGGCTGAGATCGTCGCGCGCGATATCGACGTTCTTAAATACCGGCTGCATCTCGGCGAACTTGTCGCGCAGCGCTTCCGGTACGGCGATATCGCACTGCACGAGGCCGAACAGAGAGCCGTCGCGCACCGCCTCCAGTATCGTCGAGAGCGTAATGGCGGCGGTCGGTTGCCATCGTGACGCGTCGGGCGGCGTCGGCACCGCCGGCGGTTGCACGGCGTGCCACTGGCACTCCCACATTTCGACGACTTCGTCGACGAAACGGCGCAGGTAGGCGGTCACGGCGATCGTCGCGGCGTACAGCGTCGTCATCGGTTGACCGTTGACGGCGTTCGTCGTCACGTGCGCCTGACACGTCGGGCAACCGTGAAAATAGCAGCCGTGAAATTGGTACGCCGTTCGCGTGGCGGCGCACCAGCCGTCGACTCGGTACTTTCCGATGCGCTTCTCGCGTCCGTTCAACTGGTGACGTATACGCGCGCCGGTTTCCGCCTCCACGCGCGTCAACCACTCCACGGCCATACGACCGTAGCGGTGCACGCGTTCCGCTCGAAAGGCGTTCTCAGCGCGTCGGCGCGTGTACCAGCCCGTCGGCATCTCCTGCATTATCGCCCATAGATAGAGGCCGTTTGCGTCGAAGCCTACTATCGATCGGCACGGCGCGCCGCCACGAATCGACGTCACGTCGGCCTCGTGGTGACGCGCGAAGATGATCGACGGGCCGCCGACGATCTGCGCCTGCAGCAGACGGTGCAGATCTTTGTTCGGCTCGTTGAAGAGCGAGAAATGGATCGACTTCGGCAGGTCGTTGAACAGGTACAACAACGTCAACCCCGGTACGCTGATGGCGTCCTTGAACATGTCGATACGTCGGCGCCGATAGAAGGCGAACTGGCGATCGACGGCCTCGAGAAACGGCGCCACGTCACGATTGTTATACCACACAAGAAAATCGCGCATCGACGTCATGCCCTCGTCGCGCCACGCCGTCGCGCAAATCTCGTACGCCTCCGCGGAGATTCCCTCGCGTTTCAGCTGGCTGTAGAAAGCTTCGCGCGACGGCAGGGCGGTTTCGTCCAGACGCGACAACGCGTCGATGTGCTCGTACGGGAAGTAGCCCTTCGTTGCCGAGCAACCGTACGCTTTCAGAAAGCGATCGTAGCTAACGCCGGGCGCGAGGTAATTCGTTATGTCCAGGAACTTCAACGTCGTCGTCGACAGGCACATGTAATTGTTCTGACGTTTAATGGTAAACGCCGACGACGTGTGCTGCGCGTCGTCGGTTATGAGCAGGGGGGTCAAGTACTTTTTGACGACGTTCAAGTCGTACTTTCCCGAATTAAATCCCAATACGGGCATTTGTCGTAGGTACGTCCACAGCCGGTCGGCGAGTGTGGCGTACGGTGACGCGTCGGCGTCGTCGTCGTCGTTGCATCGTCGCCGCCAGTCGGCGTCGAGCGCGTCGAGCGCCTCGAAGGTCGCGTCGTAGCGGGGACGTAGAATCGCGCACGCCGCCGCGCTCACCGCTTCCAGGTCGTCGATGAGGCGACGCGCGAGTTCCGACGAATCGCCGGTCGTGACGTAACAGCGCGCCGCTTCGTGACCGGGCACGTTCGACGCGACGCTCACGCTGAGCAGTTCGTGTCGCGCGATCCAGCGGCATTTGTCGCTATTCGTCGGCAGATCGTTATCGGCGAAATAGCACTCGAAATCGAACGTCGCGCGGTACGGGTAGTAGCGCAGGTCGTCGTCGCCGACGTCGATGCCTTCGTCGTCGAGCCGCTCGAATACGGACGCCGTCGGTCGGTAGACGCCGCCGGGGAACACGTGACGAACGCCGCCTTCGCACGTCGCTTC
Organism: Paraescarpia echinospica; assembly: GCA_020002185.1. Classification (NCBI taxonomy): domain Eukaryota; kingdom Metazoa; phylum Annelida; class Polychaeta; order Sabellida; family Siboglinidae; genus Paraescarpia; species Paraescarpia echinospica. The sequence goes on from CM034541.1 coordinate 9,505,267, forward strand.
GTGACGCTGTAACTTGTACGTGCTCCGCCAGAGTACGCTGCCGCATTTCCCGCACTTGTACGTTTTCGTGTACGCGTGCCGATCGCTTATGTACGAGAAGTGCGACTCGTACAGGTTGACGTTCAGCGTCGTGGGGTGCGCTTCGAGCGATCGACGGACTAGTTCGGCGACGTCGTTCGTCAGTCGACGATAGACGACGACGTTGATGCCGAAAACCGTCTCCACGCGATCCAGTTCGTTCAGGCGCACGCCGCCACCGTTCGAGGTCGTCGCCGTGTCGCGACGATATCGCGCGTACAGACGTTTAGCGTCTTTCGTTAAACGGTTCGTATGACGGATACTTTGACCTGGTCGGTGACCTTGCAGGTGAAGGGCGATGCATCGGAAGAGACACAGATGATCGTCGTAGGGTGCGCCTCGAACATCGTTCGTCAACGACACGATGGACCTGTTGAGGCGCACGTAGGCGGGAAGCGTCGTCACGCCAACGCAGCCGATAGGATGATTGATGATGACGTTCACGAAGTAGGTGGCGTTAGTTACGAGCTCGACGATCCATCCCGAGTCGGGACGCTGCGCGATGGCGTACTGCAGTACGTCGGTAGTGCGCACGGCGTCGAGGAATCGTTCGAATGAACGGCTATCGGTAACTAGGGCGGGTGTTTCGAGGAGGCGTCCGCAACAGTTACACGAAGAATGAAAATATCGGTACCGACCCGACACCTTGTGGCGTAATACAAAACCATAACTAACGTTAATTTTAAACGCGTTCTTTTGCGCGCGAAACATTTCCCTCAGACGCGGTTCGAGTACGCGCGTACTCGTACAGGCGGTCATACGATAGTTGTAACGCGACTGTATGACGCCGCGCGCCACCGACGTCTCTATGCTACGCCGGTGCTCGTCTACGACACGCTGTAGATCGTCGGGCGACGGCGGCGCGCTAGCGGCGGCGGCCTCCACTGATTCGGGTGGCGACGAACGACCACACTGCAGTCTCAGATGTCGTAGCATAGCGTAACGCGTGGTGTATAGCTTGCCACATTTTGGGCAGTCTCGCAGTTTTAGGCATAGCGCTTCGTGTCGTTCTAACATCGACTGCGTCGCGGAATAGCGCCCACATTTCGGACATTGCCATGGCGATGGTGGTGGTGGCATTCTCTCTAATGAATATTTTTCGAGCGTCGCTATTTATAACGACGACGGTGGCGGTGGTGGTGGTGGTAAGTACACCCTAGCGGGAAGAATGTGTTGGTTTTTCTAACTAACCCTAGCGGTGGTGTGTACTTTTTCTAACTGTGTGGTAACTAACCCTAGCGGGAAGAATGTGTTGGTTTTTCTAACTAACCCTAGCGGTGGTGTGTAGCGGGGAGCTTTTTCTAACTGTGTGCTAACTAACCCTAGCGGTGGTGTGTAGCGGGAAGATTTTTTCTAACTAGCGGTAATTTTTCTAACTAGGTAACTCGGATTTTTCTAACTAACCCTAGCGGTGGTGTGTAGCGGGGAGCTTTTTCTAACTGTGTGCTAACTAACCCTAGCGGTGGTGTGTAGCGGGAAGATTTTTTCTAACTAGCGGTAATTTTTCTAACTAGGTAACTCGGATTTTTCTAACTAACCCTAGCGGTGGTGTGTAGCGGGAAGCTTTTTCTAACTGTGTGGTGATTTTTCTAACTAACCCTAGCGGTGGTGTGTAGCGGGATTTCTAACTGTGTGGTGGGTGGTTTTTTCTAACTAGGTAACTCGGAAACGGAAAGAACATTTTCAACGTTTTATTCGGTACTTTTACAACAGTGTGAAGCCTTCGTTTCGATAGCAAGCAAAATCTACTAGTGTTCGTTCATTCAAGTCCGCAAGCAAAATCTACTAGTGTTCGTTCATTCAAGTCCGCTCCGACGTTGCACGTACGTGTGCACGGCCGACTCCAGTTGCACGCGATTCATGTAATCTCGCCAATTCGTACCCAACAACCAGTTGGATACGAATTGGACCAAATACAATTCTCCTGCACGGCCCGTTTGCGGCTGCTGATCACCGGAAGAAATCGTCACCGTAGTCTCGCTTAGTATATGGACTAGTCTCGTAAAACACGGAATAAGTGATCGTCGTAGGAACGTTTCCATGACCTCGTTGAAGTGCCGCGTCACGATACACCCCGGCTTAACGTAACGTTGCATGTAGACGCGATTCGGCCGCCCCGCGCGATAGCCGGCCATGTGAACGTAGGGGCAGCCTTCATTTGATTCGCATAGCCCGCAATGGTCTCGTGCCTTCTCTAGGACCATTTCGCCGATAGTCTCGGCGATGAGATCCATAGCCAGTCGTTCGTAACGTGCGATCAACTGACTCCGGCTCGGCACGACGAGTTGCCGACACGTCCCCAGCTCCTCCGATACGCTCCAGTACGGTCCCATCGTCGCCAGGCTGTCGTTATACGTCGGTGGAGGGGGGCGCGTTCGGGGTCCCAGCGCCTCCTCAATTATTGCGTCCAATACGTGAACGTCACGTACTCCTCCGCCACTACCCTACAGCACAAAGCAGTTCTACTCTTTACGTGATATCACCGTCAGCAACGCGTGTATGAAGTCGCTCATACATTCACGTCTGGCGTGTTGCATCAGAGCGTCCTACAACATATTATTATGATTAGTCCTCATCCTCCTTCTCCTTCTCCTCCACTGACCCCGCCGGCACACCCCGTTCCAACAACGTTCTTACGAACGTTGCAACCTCGTCGTACTGAGCGCGAATCCTTTCGTTGTTCGCAAGCATTTTTTGGAGTACGCAGCGCACTTCCTAAAGCACATAAAGCACAACTGTTAGTACATCAAACTACTACGAAATAGGCTTGCTTCATAGGCCAACCAAAACGCTTTTATATATTGTTCGGCCGACTCGGCTAATAGTTCAAAGCTCTGCTTGCTTAGTTCCAGCCCCTGACGATCTCTCATTCGTTGTCGTTCGTTGGCGTGCTTCAATAAATCTACCAGTAGCGGCCAATTTTCCTCCTCTTCCTACAAACAACACAACAACAACAACATTAGTCATCGTCGTCGTCATATCTTTTTAGTGTGCGGACTGTATACGAGGGGTCCCCGTTCCAAGTCGTCTTCCGCACACTAATCTCCACTTTAGTACCGGTTAACTCGAGCACGGTATCGCGGAGATCCTCCTCGTTCAATTCCGTCAGGTACTCGGCCGTGAACTCGACGAGATTAGACATTTGGCTATCGAACAACGTAAGCCAAAGCTCATCTTCGTCCTCCTCGCCGTCCTTCACCATCACACGCAACGCGAAGAAATATTTCGGTACACACACTTCCCCATGCGTTCGACATATCAGGACCCTGTCTTTGTTTGTCTGTAATTTTCGGCGACAACGGGAACACCCCAAATAGGTGGTGCCGGGTTCGCCTTTGTACGAGACGGCCTCGATCGTAACGGGTGACAGGATTCTATATACGCCGTTGACGGCGCAGTTCAGATGTCTCAGACTCACCGCTGTGGCGCGTGTCGACGCCGTCGATTCACGTTCCATCGATCCGCTCCGCGACAGGACCGGGGGCTGCGCTGCCGTCTCGTCGGGCTGTTCCAAGCGCGCCTCTTCGGCGCTCCGTTTTCGACCGACCGTCAACGGGGCCGCGATCAGCGTAACGGGACGCTTAACGGGCGGTGACACCCCGTTGACAAGGCTGCAATCAGTGCCGAAGGTTGACTGCTGCTGGCCGAAGGTTGACTGCTGCTGGCCGCCGCCTTCATCGACTGCTTACGCGGCGCCCTCGACTTTTTTGTTTGTTGTTGTTGTTGTTGACTTTCATCCGCCATGTTGCGGAAGAACGTCTGCTGCTTGCTGCTCTGTATAAAGAATACACGGTTAGAAGTTCGGCGTCATACAATATAACATTTTCTCAGCCGTTATATACCTTTTCCAAATAACACGCATGCGCACTTCACCCTAATACGTCATCTTATTCAATTATCAGTGTGAGTGCCTCGTACATTTCAGACATTTTGTTTTCGAAAAAAAGCATCCGGTCACCTCGGTACATTCGCCGTTAAATCTCTCCTTACATCGATTTTCTCTAATATCGATGCACCTCACGTTTCCTGACTCCACAGAGAATCTATACAACGTTTAGTTTCGTGCTTTTAACGTTTCGTTTATTGTTTTTGAAATGTCATTGTCTACACTATAACGCGCATGCGCACTTCACTCATATCCTTATCTTTTTTCAATTATCGTCGCGCATACTTCATCCAACCCAGGCATTTTGTTTTCGGAAAAAAGTTAGCGTTCACGTCAGTGCATACATCGTCAAATGTGACTTTTACCGCAAATTTCCCTAATATCTATACATCTCGTGTGTCCTGATCCCCCAGCGATCTTATACAACGTTTTATTTCGCGCTTTTACCGTTTCATTTATCGTTTTTAAAAATCCATTGTTCTCCGTTCACATTCCAACTCGTTAAGTCACGCGCAACAGATGTCACACATGTGCGCTTAACGCATTCCGTTTACTCTCCGAGGAATTTGTTTTAGGAAAAAAAGCTAACGTTCACGTCAGTGCATTCATCGTCAAATGTGACTTTTACCGCAAATTTCTCTAATATACAAGCATCTCGTGTTTCCTGACCCTCCAGTGATCGTATATAACGTTTAATTTCGTACTTTTAACGTTTCGTTTAACGTTTGTAAAAATCCCTTTGTTCTCCGTTCACATGTCAATCAAAATCAGTCGTAGTGTCATGCGCCGCCGCTGATTTCACGACGCGCACATTTCATACACGCTTTTACAACCACGCAAACACGTCGTCTCCACCCATCGCTCTCACAACATGGCCACAACGAAACCACGGTAAGACATTTTATTTAACAGTGCTTACTATAACATGCATGCATTTTATTTAAATGCATGTTTTTATTATTTAAATGTTTTACTAGTATGCACGTTTTTATTGTTGTAATGCATGTTTTCACTAGTTTTGCATGCATGCATTTTATTTACTTCAAATATTGTATTTATTTATTTATTTTTCACTAGTTTTACCGTTTAAACATGCATGCATGCATTTTATTTAAATGCACGTTTTTATTTTTAAACACATGCATACATTTTATTTAAATGCATGTTTTTATTGTTGTTTTATTTAAATTGTTTTATCGTTTAAATGCATGTTGTATTATTTAATGCATGCATTTTATTTAAACAATGTATTTTACCAATAATTTCAATTTACTATCTCACTCATTTTATTCATCCTTTGTCTATTTCATAGACCGATCCAACTGCCTACAAGGGACGGATATACCCCGCGTAGGGCGATTGTCCTGCCCGACGCGTCGACGACAAAGTCGACACCAACATGCAAGGTCACGCCGTCCGTCCGTGCGCCAGCTTCGCCAGCGTCGGCGTCCAATGTCACAGCAGCAGCAGCTTACTACAGTGACGATGAAATTGTTCCCGATCTAGCGCGAGTGTTTCTCATGAAGCTACCTAACGGTTTATGGAGAACACTAACGCCTCCAGAAATCTATCGGCGGGAAGGCTTCGGTCTTCCGCCGGAGATCGCCTCCTCGCCGGCGACCGACAGGCGCCAACAACTCTATCGGCGGGAAGGCTTCGGTCTTCCGCCGGCCGCGACCGACAGGCGCCGACCCGTCGCTCGCAGGCGAATGCTGCTATATTAATAAATATTCCAGTCACTACTCACGTTTTCACGCGTCAATTTTCAATGCATAAACACCCTACTGAATGTTAGTGTATTTATGCATTTGATAATCCCACGACTAGACGTATTTAAACGCATTGCTTTCGTTTTAATCCGTCCACCAGAACAACGCCGTTAGCCAGCTATGCTATCATCCAGGGGTCAAAGACCAGTAGGGCAGCAGCCCTTATCGCTGCAGCAGTCGTCGTCGCTCCTCTTCCTGTCAACATCACATACGGGGACATCTCAACGTTTATGCAATGGTTTTAATACACAATGGTTAGCGTATTGCTTACGTCAGCACAACTCCTACCCCAGCGTATTGCTTACGTCAGCACTACCCCAGTTATAAGTGGTCCGTTTATTTAATACACAATGGTTAGCGTATTGCTTACGTCAGCACAACTCCTACCCCAACGTATTGCTTACCCCAGTTATAGGTGGTCCACTTCACTTTAGCGTGGTTATAAAAACGAAACTAAACTTATATACTTTAGCATGGTTATAAAGTGCGAAACTAAACTTATATACTTTATTATTAAACGCATTATTGCTTACGTCAGCGCGCTCTAGGTACGGCGTTGATCGCTAGGACTAAAATACTCTCCGCACTCACCGCTAGGTGGCATCTCTCTAGTGTACTGTCAATCATCCAATTAGTATCAAATTACATCGCTCATCAATCACGTTTTTTATAAGTAGGTTTCCCAAACTCATTAGTGTCAACCACAAAGCCTTTGATCTTTTTTTATGCATAGGATTAGTCTCGCATTATTGCTGACTCAGCGGTGTGCAAAAACTCATTAGGGGTCATTAAATTCTTTTTTATAAGTAGGCTTTTGAGATCGTACAGGTCTTACTATCTACTCAGGACGCTACGCAGTAGACCTCCGAATAGACTTCCTAGTCCGTGTCCTCGTTGGTACCGGGCACCCGCGAAATAGGGAAGCGCACCGCCCGCTTGACAAATGTAGTAGTCGTTGTAATTCATCTCTAGAACAGTGCCGTTGGAAATGAAGTGCCACCGTCACCTTACCAACCTCGATTGGCACGCGTCTTCCTGTGTCGCTTCTTATATCTATTTCGATCGTGCCAAACGTTTTGTAGAGCACGGGTACGTACTGAGTCTTGTCAAAGGTCTTCGACACGATGTCGCCATGGCTACCGCTCAGTGGGACGATGCGCAGCAGTGGTACGAGGCTGTCACCGACAACTCGTGGTTCCGCGACATAAGTGTAGACTTAGAGCGATTCGAGCCCTCGATCCAAGTTCACCACGGTGTCTGCTTCCATGATATATACTCGGGATTCGTTGGATCCTTCAGTAGAGCCGGCAACGTATTGTTGCGAAAGCCGAGAACGGTGGTCAGTATAGCGCCGCGGAAGACGGTATTCTGTAGCATGTGCACCGGTATCTTATGCGTGATGGTACTGTAGCTCAGTTTCACCCTTTCCTCCCCCGCCACGCGACGTAGAGCGGCGTTAATCGCGAGGACTAGTGACCAAGGATCTTTAGATTATCCGGTGTCGATTCTGGTACTCTTCGTGTGCATGGGCCACACGTTCGCCTCCGCGTCTACCGGTAGCGTTACAACGAACCCCGCGTCGTCGTCTACGACGTTGTACCAACTGTGTGGGTACTGTATCTCCACCGGTCCACACTCCCATCGCCCGGATAGTAGGATACGTTGCGGTAGCGTCGTTACGTACTTGGTCAGCGTGTTATTGGGGTGCGTGCGCATGGAAGCATTGCTAGGCAACGTGAGATGGAAATCACTCGTTGTCATGTTTCAACGACGGGCTGGGTAGCAGGTATCTCAACGAACTGCTCAACAAGGCCGTCCACAGAGACGGATTCCCGTGGTGTCCGAACGACAGGTTGTAGATGCTAACCAAGATGACCGTGTAAAAGGCGACGACCTGACACAGAAACACGATCTCCTCTTTGGGACACGCGGTGCCCAATATGTGCTGCGGAGTGCTCTCTTTCTGCGGCGGCGGCGGCGGCGGCGGAAAGTCGATTTCGTCGTCGTCGTCGTCGCTAACGGTGACCTGTGATGTCGTCTCGTCCGTCATGGGTGGGTGAATGAAAGCTTGTCGGACGCGTAACTAGACTTTATAGCCGACGAGGGCCTTGGCATCGATCCAGCTGTTGAATTTCGAAGGGTATCCGAACCATTTCACCAACACCTCCCTTCGCCTGCCCACCATGCGTCGCTGCACTATCGATTCCACACGGTACAGCTTATCGGCCGGAACCGTCACCTTCTGCAACTCCGGTTCGTAGAAGGTACCGTCCAGTGTTTCGACGAGATCGTCCGTCAGGCGATAAACGGGCGGATCGGACGGATGCACCTCCCGTATCGTGAATATTTTTTCGGTCCAATTCGATGTGTACCCTTTATTGAAGCGTCTCTTGACCTTGCTGATACGCACGCGATCCGTCACGTGGTACTTGGGCACACCCTTGCCGTGCTGACCACCGTACAAGCGCTGCCACACCTCTTCCTGATTCGACGCATTCACCTGCGACGGAGTTATACCGATGTTGCGGTGAGGGGTGTCGTTGTACGAGCGTAACAGGTCCTGAAGGATATCCATGTAACGCCACGTCTAGTGTTTCGTCAGGTATCGCCGCGTACGCGTATTTAACGTACGACTAAAGCATTCCACGATGCTCGCCTTGGTCTCCTCGTTGTAGGTGGAGAAGTGATGGATAGCGTACTTTTCCAATACACCCCGAACTCCACGGTACAGGAATTCCAGACCACTATAGGTCTGCAACGTCAGCGGACGATCGTCGTCGGTGAACAGTCCGTCCAGCGCTCTCGCCATCGATGTCGCCGATTTGGTCTTCAGCGGAACGCATCGGGCGACTTTCGAGAAGACGTCGATCACCGTGAGTAGGAACGTCGTACCATCGTTGTGTCTTTTCAGACTGGACACGTCGACGATATAGGCCTGCCACTGTTGATTCCTATCTCCGACGAGCAGGCGACGCCGCCGGAAACGAACTCTCCCCGGTTTGTGTAGGGTATAGGCGTTCTGTTCCGATAGCCATTGTTCGACGACCTTTCTTGGTACACGCTGGATAGATCGGAAGGCGCCTCGGTGAAAAGACTCGATTCCCCGTAACTTCCCACCTTGGCGTGATCGAAGTAGATTTCCTGCAACTGTTTGCGACGGCAGCCCATGATGATGTACGGATGGTGTAATCGATGGTAATCCCACTCACGATGTGAAGTCCGGCGTAAGCGACAGCGGCAAACAGACAACGTAGACTGTACCGTGGATCGAACATTACGCTCTCGATTCGGGACGGTGCGCCATCTCTAAAGACGCTCCAATGTCTTGCGTCCTTCCGACGGTGGCGTAGGTAGGGCGGCGGCGGACGGGCTCTTTCGTTGCCGACGATCCAGGGGTGTCCATTGCAGCGTTAGACGCGTTCTACGGTGTGGCCGCTGCCGCCACGGCATTCTTCCTTTGCGCCTCTTGAATGTGTAGTCTCCTGGCCTCGTTACCCACAAACTCCATGGGTAGATTCATGTCGCCGAGTTGGCGCGCAAACACCTGCCATCCCGTCTGATCGCCGACGGTCTTGCGCTGGCGTAATATATCGTTCACGAGATCCACCGCGTTATTACCGGGTACCGCTTCTCCTTTATGCATGAGCTCTTTGCGTGCACTCCACGCGACGTCTCGTTTCAGACGTTCCAACAGTCGTCTGGCTTTGGCCTGCAGCGCCTAGCGAATGCTGTCGACGACTTCCGCTTCTATACATCCCGCCCCCGCCTCCGGCGGGGTCGGCGCTCATTCGCCGCCGCCGCTCATTCGCCGCCGCCGTGGCCACTGGGGACTCGTCCTTGTTCACCGTCATCACACGCACCGGTTCGCGCGGGCGACGATCGGCCAACGCGTTGTAGCGTTGCAACACTTGATTATACATGACGACCTTGTCTCCGACGGTGATATCGTGTCTGGCGAGTGTGGCTTTCATCTCGTCGTCGAGGACCTGCAAGTTGCGTCCTAGGGTGTCCGTTGGTGGTGGCGCGCGTAGACTGTTTACCAGTCGTGGATCTACCAATGCCATCTTCCGTGCGTGTTCCATCGTTGTCTACTTGAGTAGCACCTCTTTGAACAAGGTTTGAAAGACCGCACAGGCCAGCTGTGCTAACAGAGCCGACAGGAAACCGCCGGTATGACTCCTACCGACCTGTTTACCCCGTAGCAAAATGCGACGTCTCCTCGCCGTCGGCACACCTCTCTGTGCCAAGTTGCGCAGTTTCGTTTTGTACCTACTCAAATGGCGTCTCTGTACGTCGGTCAAGGGAATGTTCCTCTTCAGGCACACTCGGCTAATGCGCACAACAGATCGGCGTCGGCGTTGTTGATGATGGCTCGTCTCAAGCTCGTGCTCTTGTACCTGTTCAGCGTTTGTATGCAGAGGATGTGTCTCTTCACGAGCTCGGGCATGCTCATACTGAAGAGACGATGCGCCTGCGCGGCCGTCTTATACCTTGGGCTGGTACACGTACTGAAATTCGTCGTCCGGAAGGACGCCCATGCGCAGACGCATGTCTTCGGGCGTGTCATGTTTCAGATCGATCAGGAGATTGCCGTACGGCAGCGACGTTGCGTCTTTGAACCCGTCCTGTACAAACTTCAGGCGTCCCGGATACATCTGTCTCGCCAAGTGACCTATCTATGATACGTCGCGAGGATTCTTGAAGACCACCATTTATTGAGCGTTCAGACTAATCGTGCGACTCTCCTTGTTTTTCGGAAACAGGTTCTGCACGTGATACATTACGGACGTGTTCTGGTGATGACTCTTTTTTGTGAACAAGGTCGTGACCCGTTCGTCCGTTTCCACCATCAGATCGTCGATGACCACGAGGTTGCGCGTCGACGCGTCGAACGCTCCGCTCGACAAGCCTTCCTCGAAGCGTACCGACTCGTTGTCGACAGCGGCGTAGACACTCTGCCATTCTACGTAACACCATATGATCTTCTCGGGAGGCGGATCGATCATCGTTGCGGCGTGACGTAAAATGCGCGTCACGAACGTACTCTTACCACACCCCGTCGGACCCGCAATGATGCAGGTGAAGGGATGTTTCCATCGCGTGTCCATGATTGTGCGTGTTCTAGTAGGTTGTGGTCCCGTTCGATAATGTCGCGTTGTCCGCTGTGACGTTAGATACGATACCTCAACAACACCACGAGGAGCGAAGGAAGGGAACGTACAACAAGACGTACAAGACGTAAAGGTACACCCCGACTGTTCATACTAGTGCAACACCTACGACTGCTCGCGTCCATGACATGGTGCACCATGACTATCGATTGCGTGACATCTGTACAAATAGTGTTATCTTTTTTATGTCTACTTTCTGCCAACAAACAGCGTGACAGAATGAGGCGTCTCTAACCCCAACTGACGTAGGGGCACATTTCCTCATTATGTCAGCAGTGGTTTGGCATAGACTTACACGGCAATCGACCGTCGTTACACGTCCACCGGACCCGTGGTGACTCCGTCCTCGTGGACCACGCGCTTGGCGTAGAAATAGGTCAAAAACGCACGTTCCTGGATGTACGTCAGCACGGACGAATGATTCACTTGGAACCCGCGGTTCTTTCCGCTTCCGCTCCGGAGATTGGTCAACACGTCCAAGAACGCCTACTTGTCGATGGTGTTGAGTCGTTTGTTTAGTCCCTTGGTGCTGTATTTATCGACGGAACCCGAACAATAGTTGGTCTTGTTGCACAGTACCAGGAAACAATCGCCGGACCATTCGACTTTGTAGAGTCCCGGTGTTCTTTTGTCGTACGCTTTGCACGCATTGCAACACGTCTGGGGTACGCCCCACTGATTTCCGGCCAGTCGACATCGCACGTACTCTCTCTGATGATCGTCGCAACATTCGGACGGTAGCCATTCGGAGCGGTAACGAAAGTAGTGTTCGCGCAGTGTCTGGGTCACGAGGTCGGACCTAAATAGGCGCTATCTGTATCGGTTTTGCAGTACTCGAACAGCGCACGTGAAATCGTTGTAAAAGTCCAACATGCGCAGTTAGGCCCACGGCAACACGAAGATTCCCACGTGCGTGGGCTAGGCGTATTTGACGCTGCGCTTGAGCATTTCGATCTCGTACGCATCGTCGAAAGCGACGATCGTTGATCACGATCGAAGCCCTCTTCTCCGTACAGTAGGTGACTTCGCGGTGCTTATCGATGTTGGTGATAAATTTCCGATAGGAAGAATTCCCCATAAGTTTTTTGGTGTCCGCGATCATGTCCTTGTCGGGGTGGACGTCTCCTTCGCGACGAGCAGTGGACACCGCCTCGCCGAATCGTCGGAAGCAAGCGACCGGTGTGTACTCGATGACCTGGTAGACGTGCGTCACATCGAGTCCGTGTTCCAGGTACCATAGCAAGATAGGTGTGGCGAGCCACATCTTATCCCCAGGATAACTCCCGACGAGCATGCGACGCGGGGTTACCATGATGTCGTGTTCTTCGTCATATCGACTCACGAACGGTCCGAGGTCATCGCGGGTCAGGTGAATGTTCTTGAAGATGGGCGTGCGCAGTTCCCCCGGTATATGTATGTCGCACTGAATCATTCCGAACACGGTATCGTGGCGTACGCCTGTCACGATCTGTTGTGACGTCATTTTCCAGCGCAAGTGTCACCGGCGGCGGCGAAAGATAACGTCCAGAAACAGTTTCACGCACGGACCGCATCTCGTGACCTGCCACTCGCATTCCCACAACTCGACGACCCTCATAAAGTGACGAAGGTAATCCGTGTTCTTTCGCGTTTCGGCGAGCAGTTCCGTCATGGGTTACCCGTTGACCTAGTTGACCTCACGACCGGTGCACGGACAGCCGTGGTAGATGCATCCGTGAAACTGATAGGCCGTCTTCGATTCGCTGCACCAACCGTCCACCAGCAGTCTACCGATGCGGTTCTCTCGTCCGTTGGACTGGTGACGTATAGAACGTCCCGTGTTTTCTGACTAGCACGTCGGCCATTCGACGGCCATCTGTCCTGGGGGATGTGCCGCTTCTGGTCGGAACTCCTTCTCTTCCCGTCGTCGCGTGTACCATCCCGTCGGCATGTCTTGCGATAACGACCAGAGGTAGAGAGCATATGCATCATAACCAACTATGGACTCACACGTTCGAGCCGCATCACCGTAGTCGTTCCGACGTATCTTTGTGACCCCTTCTCGTAATATCTCGTGAAGATGAGAAACGGCCCTCTGACGATGTTCTCTCTGACCAGCTGATGGACATCCTTGTTCGTCTTGTTGAAGAGTGTAAAGAAGGTCTTCTCCGGCACGTAGTTGAACAGGTAGGACAAGGACAAACCGGGTATACTGATAGCTGGTTTGAATATGTCGAGACCGCGTTGCCGGTAGAAGGCAAACTGTTTGGCGATGGCGCCCAAGAACGGTAAGACATCCCTGTTGTTGTACCAGACGAGAAAGTCCCGCAATATCTCTATGTCATTGTCTCGCCAAGCCACCTGACACCGGGTGTAGTCGTCGGATATACCTTCGTTCTTCAGTCGGCTGAAGAAGGCCTCTTTGGGTGGCAGAGCGGTGTCGTCGAGTCTCTCCAAGTTGTCCATGTATTCGTACGGGAAATGACCTTTCGTGACCTCGCAACTGTACGCTTTCAGGTACTTAACTTTCGAGAATCCCGGAGCGAGATATAATGAGTCATGTCGAGGAATTTCAGGCCATCCGTCGATAGACACATAAACGTGCTGCCACGTTTGATCACATGAAACGCTCCGGCATTCTCTTCCTCCTTGTCTTCCCCTTCTTCTTCCTCTGTTTCTTTCTTGGACAGGAAGTAGGGTACCGGGAACTGTGTGACGACGTTCAGATCGTACCTGCCCGAGTTGAATCCGATGACGGGCAACTGATGAAGCCAACCATACATTTGAACCATGTGTGATTTGCAGGGATTGGTCGTTTGTTGCCGAGACTTTTTGTCCCCCTCTTCAGCGTGTGCCTACTGTTCGTCCCAAGTCACGATCGCTTCTGCGAGTTGGTGAAGGACGCTCTCGTAATCGTCTATGATGTCTTCGTAGTCAGCATCGCTTATAGAGTGATGGGTGGATATCATGTCGGACACCAACTTGTTGCTATCGCCGTCCGTTATGAGACATTGTACTTGGTCGAATCCGGGTACGTTACTCGCCAGAGACACACTCAACGTTACGTGACGAGCGACCCAATGCACCTTGGTGCAGTCAGATGGAAGTTGTGGCGTATCGAACCAGGTCTCGAAGTAGAAGGTGGCACGATAGGGATAGTAGTGCAACCACTCGGGAACACGAATGTTTTCGTTATCCAAACGCTGGAAGACTGCCGGCGACGGATGGTAGACGCCACCGGGATAGACACGTCGCACGCCTTCCGTACACGTGCGCTCGTGTCTCTCTAGTGCCCAAGCACCTTTCCATAACGACAGCCACACTTCCTACATCAATACGAATGACAGTACATGTTCACGTTTTGTATGTATGAAAAGTGTGTCTCGTGGAGATTGACGTAGAACTTTTCGGGATAGTGGCACAACGATCGGCGCACGAGTTCGGCAGTCGCCTTTCGACTTTCTTGTTCCTCCGGTTCGACGAGCTAGTAGCGCACACGTTGGTCTCAAAGGTGGTCTCGACGCGATAGAGGTCGTCCATTGTCACCCCGTCAAAGTCTTTCATGGCCACTCCGTCTCGATCGTACTTCTCATAGAGTACCTTCACAGTGGATTGCGAGCGTTGTAGGTCACACCCATGATGCAGAGCTAAACACCGGAAGAGACACAGATTGTCGGTGAAGTTCTTGTTATATTTGGGTTCTCTTTCCTATCCGATGACGGCTTTGTTCATTTTGTTGTCCTTCGGAAGTATGATGTCCACACATCCTATCGGATGGTCTACGATATGGTTGACGAAAAAGGTGACATTTATGACCACTTCGCATATCCATTGACTGTCCGAACGTTGATTGATCACACACTGCAACACCTCTGTTTCTCGGATATACTCCAGAAATGCATCAAAGTCTTCGTTGTTGGTAATGAGACACGGTTCATCAAGGTAACGACCACAACAGTTACAAGACGAATGGTAGTATCTGTATTGGTTTGTGTTCTTGTTCCTCAACACGAAACCGTAACTGAGGTTAATCTTAAACACGTGCGTCTGTTCACGGTACATGCTTTTCAGTGTCGGTTCTAGAACAGACGTGTCGGGTTTCGACACTCTGTAATTGTACCTGGATTGAACAGGTCCTCTGTTCATGTGGGTTCGGATGGCTGACCAGTGTTCTCGAACGACGTCTCGCACCTCCCTCGATAGACTGTCGGCGAAGGGGAGTCGTGACGGAGAAAGTATGGGATCGTCGTCGACATCGTTGCTCACACGTGGCCGCTCTTCGAGTCTCGTTCGCTTGGGTAGCGGTGGGTCTGTTACCTCTACACGTCTGCTACATACCGTCTTAATATGAAGTAACAAGTGGTCACGTCTCGTGAATTCACGTGCACAAGTCTCATAGCGGTGTTTATCGCTTTTGTGTGACGGTACCCTGCCGCATGACGTCCTGATGTGACGTACCAGGTGATATCATCTCGCGAACTCTCGTGTACATGAAGGACAGCGGTGCTTAGTGCTTTTCGGTGTTTCATCAGATGGCGCCATTCGCGACGGTGTTTTTCTGTAGGCATGGTCGTCAACGTGTCGTGACTGGATCGACGGTGTTGAATGAGTCCGGTCTGTGTGACGTTATAAGTCGTCGTATGTATCAAGGACGTTTCCACAGTGGCGGCATGAGTGTTATTTCATCGTGCTGTATCTACCTACAACTGAAGGATGCGAAACCCTTGCATGTTTCTATGCAGCATACAATGCGTGACGTCCTATAGGCCTGTGGACAGAGTGGGCGTGGCTACGTATAATACGATATATATCACCGATTTGATAGTTGTGTCAGATAGATGTCAGCGTGTTAACATAAGGGACGTGGCTACGTATACACCAATACCTTGTATGAGTGTGTGTGTATGAAGATGGATAGATATGAGCGTGTGAACAGAGGAGGCGTGGCTACTTATACACCGATACTTTGTATGTGATATATTACAAAGTCGCTCGTTAATACGAAAGAACAACAGACACCGGAAACCGGGGATTACATTATTATTATACTAGCAATTACAATAATAAAATCGACCAATACTACCTGATTAATAATAATGATATGCAACTAATATACTGATATAAGTGTGGCTCTGTGTGATATATCGCGGCGCCTCTAACCCAAACTGACGTAGGGGCGCATTTCCTATTTTGTGTCACTGCCGTAATATAGCTTTGGTACATATCATCAAACACAACAAGTTAATGCAAATCGCTACGGTAAGTCTCGGTCACGTAATCAACGTGTTCGTCGCGGATTATATTTAGCGCGGATTATATTTCCTGACAGATAATGCGTAAAGAGTCTATTAGAGTACATGCTCTGGTCGCAAATACGACACCGGCTAAGCGTTCTATTTCTCGCTCTATGTTCCGTACATCTTCGAACGGTGCTGCATACCCCAAAGACATAGAATTATATAATTTACACCACATGATATATCCGTCGGGAGCGAGATCGAGCGTCGACGTGTCGTTCCGGAGTCACTGTACTCCGGTACCGTCGTAGTCACATGTCATCTAAAGAGGTGTGTTTGATACCGGCGGGGTCGTGACTTCGTCACACGGCATGTCCAGTGTTGGTACACTCGTGTGCGGACGTGATTACGGTGGAGATGACGTTTGCCGCTGCTGTTCGTGCAGGTGGATCAAGAGAGCACGACTTAATGGTACGTCGTCCCGGGATCGTCGCGGTACTTTTTTATTGGTGCCCCCGTCAACTCCTTCTCCCTGCAGGCGTCCCGTATACGTCCTAGCCCACTACCACTAGAGGCAGCACCATCGTCCTGTCAACAACAATAACAATATAACAAGGTGTGTCACTTTGTTTTGTTTAGTTATCGTCATCTTTTTCCAGCGTACGCAGGATCGCTTGCATACGTGCTATAGTGTCACGTGCCCACTCCGGCGCATCCACTCTATACGTGTAATGCATCACTGCCCACTTCAAAGTACCATATATAAAACTATGCCCCACCTTCTACATGTCGTTTTCTTCTTCCTCAAACGTACGACACTGTTCGTTGGCTGCGAAACTAAGACAGGCATCGATTGTGGTTGTGATCAACAGCTCCATGTCCCTCATTTCTTCCGTGAGCTGTTCTTTTTTGTGGCTACCTCTCACCGACAACACGGTCCCGTCCTCTGGTTCATTCAGCAGGGATATAACTCGCGTACGCAGACTCGCTTTCACTCGTGGTATAGTATGCTCAGCCCAACCCGGCTTATACGCTGCACACGTGATTTCGGACGTTGCTGCATGCACACTATTAAGGATGTGTGACTGATCCACCCTGTACAGTGCCTCGTTAACGCCCACATACCGGCACCACAGTCCGTTGGATGCGTAACGCTCACAGGCGTCGGTTATAGTGGTGATAAATATTTCGTCGTATATCATTTTCTCCTCAAATCACTACGGACTGCTATGTCATCATGGTCATCGCTAGACCACGTACATGACCCACACACAAGTACACTTGCTCGTCGTCGCCGTCGGTGATGTCCGAGTAACTCAGACGTCGTTTTACGGTTTGGGAGCCTCCGACCGATGGTGTAGACTGCCCCGTCGCGTCCTGTGTATCATCCAACCAGGCGGACACGTAATCGAACGACGACGACGACTACAAACCGACATAGGGAATTACGTCATCACTTCCGGTGACAATACAGATACAGTAGCGCCACCTTGTTGGACGGACAGACAGGATTTACGGTTGAATGATTTTCATTGCCGTCACGGTGTAGTTCACGTAGCCTGATTTTGTTGACTTTCTAATAGTTACCCTCACCTATTTGTTGCGTAAGATACTCAGTGCCTAGTACCGATCTTCCTCCCCTAAGACCCATCTGGACTACACGGTCGAACCCTGTTGTCCACAGCTCAGTCCTTTAGGATCGGCCAACAGGATGCCCATAGCGTATCTGTATACAGGACCCCCCTTCTGTCGGCCATGGACCGGACATGCACTGACGCCATGGTGTCCTTTCACTTCGACGAGATCTTTGCGGTTGCGGACACGACACGCTGCATAACATACGTATTTAGATGACAGAGCGCATGTTACGAGTGTGAATGGGCGATAACGTGCATAAGAACCATCACTCACTGTTTTGAGTCCTGTCAGGTCGATTTCCTCGGGGCTTGACTTGTAGTTAGCGGCCGCCATCTTCTCGCTCGTACAGGAGTGAAGGTGTTCGATCGGCAGAGAATCAGAGAGAGTGTTATGCCCTACTAGATTTAGGATAGGTTCATATACGTAAACAGTCCCTCCAGGCACCGACCACTTGACACACTAGACAATGGCATCATGCGCTCTTAGTCCCTGGGCGTTCGCAATAAGACACTCCCCAGGCGCGTGCCTTATCTCTCTCTCTCTCTCTCTCTCTCTCTCTCTGTCGTACTCTGTCACTGCGTCTGTCTGTTTTTTGTAATGAACGCCTTACGTAAGCCGTACAGAGCACTGTCTAATGAATTCTCTCACCTGCATGAGAATAAAGCCAAGTATATTCTTACCTGCTTTGTCACGCCTTGAACTCTTGCCTCAATATCCTTCTTCACTAGGAACGTTTTCAATAAGGCGTGCGTCCCCTGTACCAAGCAAACGTTGCCGCAGTTGCGCGTTACGGAATTTCACAGCTACTATGGCATTCATTATGTGTCGCCGTTGTACTAGCTATGTGGACGTTAAGTCAGTTTTCCATTTAATGCGCTTACACAGGTATTTTGCCTGTAATCCGCTGCGTGCAGTCTGAATCTTTCTTGCTGTGATGTCATCATCAAGGAGCCTGGCTTTTTTATATTGATAAGCACCCTCTGCACAAGAGAAGTGTTCGCCCCATATGTATATATCACACAGATGGAAATTCGATTGGTGGTGTCCAGCGCCCCTAAATTGTACATCCATACTGACCACCACCATATGTTGACACCGTTAGCCCTGACCACGCGCGCTCACACAGAGTTCTTATCGTCTACCCGTTGCTGTCTGTCTGTCCTCGCTTCCATAGTCTGTGTTCCGATAAGGTACATTCATGCATTGTTGTCTTGCTGATAGCTGACCTTCGCACATCATTTGCGCATGTTAGGGTACGCGATCATTGCCAGCTGGTTCCTGTGTTATAAGACTCTCCTTGTTGATATAATTTTGTACTTTAAAACTTTCCATACAATGTGTCTGCATATCATTTATACTATATATATATCTCGTTTATTACATTCACATCATTCCCTTCACATCTCGAACAATGTCGTCAATACCTTGGGATGAACTTCGTGCGGAATGGCGTGAACGTGACGCATGCGGTGCGCAAATGTAAATATTTTCATACAGTATATAAATATATATTTCTCTCTTTGCTTAGTTTCTTTCGATTTATACGACTAGGCACTTACTTCATGTGGGTAATTACACAGTGTTCTTAGGTGTTCTTCACGCAAACTACCTGTGACGTGCGTATCTAACCCCTAGTTCTGGTACGTCGTTACCCCTTCTTTCCATTTCTTTAGCCTTCCTTACGCTTATTGATACTCACTTCATTCGTTATATGTAACAGTTGTCTATATCAAATTTTTAGGAATGAAGATTATGACAGTATGAGCAGTGACAGCGACAGCAGTGTCTCAGAGTGCACGGAAATGTTCAACGATTATATACCTACTATTACTAATACTAATATTACTAATTTATGACCTACTTACCAGGATTCTCATTCTCCACAATGTCATATACATATTGTGTCATACTCCTTCCTTATCTATGCGTCTGTTGACCTAGCCTGCCTTCTTCTCGTGTCGGCTAGCTACGCGGTGTCTGGTTACATCGCTGCCGTATTCCGGCAGCACTTACTTGTTGAAGACTACATTTTGTGTCATAGTCCATCTTTATCTCTACCCATCTGTTGACCTAACCTGCCCTCTTCTCGTGTCGGCTACCTACGTGGTGTCTGGTTACATCGCTGGCCTATTCCCACCGACTCTACCTCGAATGTTTTCAAAGTTTTCATGTATGTTCCAGAGAAGAAGAGTTACGCACTGAACACGAGGTATTCTTCGTCCCCGTCCTCCGTTAGCTGCTGGCTACACAACCGCTTGTAGAACCCGCCAGTCCTTTGTATGAACCGTCTCCCCCACAACCCATTGACACGTGATATAGGGAGAATTGGATTGATTGCGATTCCGATGAATGATGGATTCTTTGATGTAATCCGGTGATGATTATGTTGGTTTCTTTGATGTTATAAATTAAATCATATTCTCGTTTGAAAAAATATTGTTTTGTTTTTTATTACCTTAGAAATCATTCTTTTATACATACATGCATACATACATATATACATACAAATTCATTTAAAGATATATTTTAAAGTTTGATCTATACTCTTTCGTTCATTCCTCGTTATACAAGATCAGACATACGACAACTTATTCCTATATACATACATACATATATACATACATACATACATACATACAATACATTATCTATATATAATTCAGTATCCTTGATTATCTCTACCCACCATCCAACACCTTTTAAACTTTCATATATGTTATTTCGTACAGATCATCGATATACACGCTAGGACTTCAAGAGGTACTCACTCCACTCTCTTCCGCCAGGTGGTGCACTACGTCCGGTCACGTGACTACTCACACATTCGTACACACACAAATAGATACCTAAAACAGGCGCCATCTTAGAATTTCTCCATGGGTGCCCCTGCCCCCCCATGGGTGCTTACACAAAAACTCAAAAGTACTACTGGCGTGAATAACGGAAAGGTTTGATTCGATGTGGTTCTGGGTAGTGTTATTTTCTTGTCTTGTAACATTTCCTGATATATAAAATGTACACTTGTGTTAGTGTCCAGAGTGGTGTAGTTTAGGTCCAATAAGTAATCAGTTAAGGGATGTTTTCTGCTTGATGCAAGTACGTAATTATAGTCATAGTGGTGGTGGTGGTGGTGGTCGTCGTCGTAGTAGTAGTAGCAGCAGTCGCAGTCGTTAAAATCCTCACCTTCGTCATCGTCGTCATCATCACAATCTTCATCGTCATCGTTGTTGTCGTCGTCCTCTTCTTCATCACGTAAAAAGTATATAGTTATAGTCGTCGTCATCGTCGTAGTCGTCGTAGTTATCACAATCCTCATCGTAGTAGTAAGTATCCCCCTCTTCGTCTTCGTCGCCGTACTCGTCGTCATCACAACTTTCGAACGTCATCTTTGTCGTCGTTATCATCGTCGTTATCACAACTCTCACCTTCGTCGTCCTCGTCATCGT
The DNA here is from genome assembly GCA_020002185.1 of Paraescarpia echinospica. NCBI lineage: Eukaryota > Metazoa > Annelida > Polychaeta > Sabellida > Siboglinidae > Paraescarpia > Paraescarpia echinospica. Next base: position 9,526,471 of record CM034541.1, read on the forward strand.
CCCCATCATCGTCGCACTCCTCTTCTTCCTCCTGTACGACGTCAGGGCTCCTGTCGGTGGAAGTGCCACCTGTGCCGGAAACAACACCGCATTCACCGCAGCAGTGGCTCGTGGTTCCACGGCAAGGCTGCCGCTCCCACCCTCGGCATAGATTGGCTCTATGAGAACCTCGTCAAAATCAACAACCACGCCGACACGGTACGTGCAAGCTTGTATTGACCGTTTATTTATAGTTTTCCTCAGTAGTTTCGGAACTGTTGCTACGGTATTCAACCAAACTTAGCTGAGGCCTAGGTCGACACAAAGAGACTGATAAAAAAAAATATACAAATATAAACAGTAATAATAGATTTAATAAATAAGTGCTATTATTGCTATTATATTTATAATCTTATTTGCAGTATTTTGTGTACTGTGCTTCCAGTTTTACATACTACATATAAAGATAAATAAATATATATATATATATAAATCTATCTTGATCATTCATATCGCTGAAAGCTGTACCATTGTGTATTGCATGTATGCACAGAGTGCGACTAATAAAAAGCCTACAACATCAACAACAACAACTACAACTAGTATTATTACTACTACTACTACAATAACAACTTCTACTAATACTACTACTGCTAATACTACAACTACTACTACTACTACTACTACTACTATTACTACTACTACAAATACTACTGCTACCACTACTACTACTGC
>CM034541.1:9528184-9535684 GCA_020002185.1 Paraescarpia echinospica
GAGTGTGCTGCGCTCCATCGTTACTCGTCGAATATGTCCGTTCGACGCGCTCTTTTCCGCCTACTGACGGTCGTCGCCGCTAAGCGCGCTCTCTTTATGCCGACGCGGGGACGGCGCTGCGTCTTTTTTTGCTTCTTCTTCTTCTTCTTTGGCGCCGCCGCCGCCTGCGGATTCAATAGGCCGTCGAGAAGATCGGCGCCGGCCTCCTTCGCGCGCCTTTTTAGCGACTGTTTCAGATTACCGCCGCCGACGACGTCGCGCGCCACGTGCATGCCGGTGTTGAGCGCCCGTTTTCCCAACGCCATCGCGCCCCTCTTGATAAGCGGCATGGCGCTTCGAAACAGACTCCCGAAGAGATTACCCAGACCGTGACCTCGTTGACCCCGAGCGCCGACGAAGACCGGCAGCTGTCCGCCGACCTGACGAACGTAGTAGTCCATGTACGGGTTCTTCGACGACATGTTAAAACAATTTCGATTTACAACGTCTGAAGTGAAGCGTCGTCACCACCTTCCCCTGCTCGAATGGTATCGGTTGGCCGTGATCGTCTCTTATATCGACTTCGACCTCGTCGAATTGATTCCGCATCAGCTTAACGTATTGCACGCGAACGAACGATTCCGAAATGACGTCACCGTTCTCACCGCGGACGGCGATGTTTCGAAGCAGTGGCGCGAACACGTCACCGACGACGCGCGGTTCCACGAGATCCGTGTACACGTACAGACTCTCGATGCCCGCCGACATGTTCACCGTATCGCGACCTTCGTACTCGAACGTGTACGCGGCGGGCGACGTGCTGATGAAGGGTCTCGTCGGCGACGCGGGAACGAACTCGGACGAACTCATGATCGTGTTGCTATGGAAACCTAGCACGTGCCTCAGACGGCTCGTATGAGGTATGATAAATTCGACACCCGCCGACAAACGTAGCGTAAAGCGGTTAGAGACGGCGCAGTATTCTAGCACGGCCTTGGCCTTGCTGGTGTGTAATTTCTCTAGCGCCTCGTTGATCCTGTTGCACAACGTATAAACGTTGTTGTAGAAACCGTGAGGAATCGTCGTCTGACGATATATCAGCACGGTCGTGCCGTCTTCGTCTATCTGCGTGTAAACGTCCCGTTCGCCCGCCGCGCAAGTCAGAAAGAAGTAGGCGTCCTTCTTTCTCACGTTGTACCACGTGTGCGGATACTGTACCGACACGGCGCCGCATTCCCACTCCCCCGACAGGTCGAAACGTCGCGGCAACGTCGTGATGTAGTGCGTCAACGTATTTTCGGGGTGACGTTTCATAGACGCGTTGCTCGGCAGCGTCAGGTAAAAATCAGACGAGACCGCCATCGCGTTGTCGTCGACCGACACTCATAGACGGACTCGGGAGCAGGTAACCGAGACAGCTGCTCAACAGCGCCGTCCACAGGTTGGAGTCGCCTTGACCTTTCGTCAGATTGTATATACTAACGGCGATGACGAAGTACAGGACGACAACCTGACAGAGGAACACGATTTCGGCCTTAGGGCATTCGTTGCCGCAGATTCGCCATGGAACGGGTTCGGCGGCGGTTGCTGTTGTAGCGTCGATGGAGTCCGCGTTGCGCTCGTCGTCGACGAAGGACGATTCTTCGGCGTTCGTTCGACGCTCGCCACTCGAGGTAGTTTCGTCGTCGTCGCACATCGTCGCGCCACTGCGCCCTGTCGATGCAACAGGGACCTTTATACGGTAAGAACGAAGAGCCGTTGCATAGTCCCGCCTCGTGCAGTCGCCAGCAGCCGGTGTGACGCATCCAACGATTCATCATCATAGGTCCACGAGCGACTCGGTGTCGATCCAGCTGTTGAATGAGGCCGGATATCCGCTCCATTTTACGAGCGCCTCCGAACCGCCGCCACGACGCCGACGACGCCGAATAACCGCCTCCACGCGATATAGTTTGTCTTTCGGAACGACTACGCGTTGTAGTTCCTGTTCGTAGAAGGCGCCCTCTATCGGCGTCTCGGCGTCGTCCTTGAGGCGATAAACGGGTGGTTCGGAAGGGTGCACCTGTACGACGGTGAACAGCTCCTCGCTCCAGTTAGCCATGTATCCTTTTTTGAAATGACCCCTCGTCTTGCTGGTACGTACGCGATCTCCCACGCGTAGTTTCGGTTTTCGTCGTCGTTCGACGCCGTCGCCACCGTACAGTCGTTGCCATACGGCCTCCTGATTCGTCGCGTCGACACTCGCCGGCGTCCTACCGATGCTTCGGTGGTAGGCGTTGTTGTACGATTGCACGAAATCCGGTAACGCCTCTACGTAGCGCAGCGTTTCGTGTTTCGTAAAATAGCGCCACATACGCGTCTTCAAAGTTCGATTAAACCGTTCCACGACGCTCGCTTTGGTCTCCTCGTTATGCGTCACGAAATGATGAACGCCGCGACTCTTTAGCAACGTTTGCAGGGGTCGGTTCAAAAACTCGCTCCCCTTATCGGTCTGCAGCGTGTGCGGCGTCTCGTCGTCGTCGTCGTTCAGCAGGCGCTCGAAGGCCGCGACGAGCGACGCTCCGGACTTATTCTTCAACGGAACGCACCACGCCCGCTTCGAAAACACATCGATCACCGTCAATAGGAATGTTATACCGTCGTTGTGCGTTTTCAGTCTAGTCAAGTCGACCAGATCGGCTTGCCACTGCTGGTTTCGACCGCCCACGATGACGCGACGTCGTTTGAAATGACGTCTAACCGGTTTGTGTAGGGTATAGGCGTCCTGCGACGCTAGCCACCTCTCGACGGCCGGACGTCGGAGCTTCGACGCCCGGTGCAACGCGTCGACGCCTCCGTAACTCCCCACCCGTTTCGGATCGAAGTACGCGTTATTCAGCTCCTCGTCGTCGTCCTCGTCGACGTTTCGTTGCTGTCGAGGCTTTCGTTTTGGACGACGACGACTCCACCCGGACACCATGATGACGACGACGACGACGACGATGATGATACGATGATACAGAACGCGATAAGCGCGATGATGAAACCGACGACGACGACGACGACGATCGCGCGTCGTGACGTCGTCATCACGACAACGTATCCCACTCCGTGACGTCCCACGAAACGGATCTGCGTTTAGGTTCGTCTCGCATACGACGTCTCCGCTCAGTCGGCGCTGCTGATGAACTAGACGTCGACGGTCTCGTCATCCTCTCTTCTAGTAGGCGCTTCCGTCGTCGCTCCACGTACGAACGATAGCGCGTGTTGCCTACGAATTCCATAGGGATATTCATATCCTTCATGTGCAATCCGAACTCCCGCCATCCTACGGGCGCCGTCGTCTTCGATCTCGTTCGCATGAGATTGTTTACTAGATCGACCATATTACTCCCCGCGATCGCTTTACCGTCGTACACGAATTCACCGCGATCGTTCCATCGAGACAACGGATCGGCTTTCATTTTTTCGATCAGCAGTCTCGTCTTCTCTTTCAACGTTTTCGGCATACTGGCTACGATTTCGCGCTCTATCGTCTCCGACGATGGTGGCGCCGCCGCTGCTGGCGCCACCGGTACCGCGGGTGTCTCGCCGCTGTTCACCACCGACACGCGTACCGGTTGCGCCGCTCGAGCCGCCTCTATCGTATTGTACCGACTCAGCAGTTGATTGTACGACGCTACCTTTTCTCGTTCCGATAAATCCGAACGTTCTATAATGTCCTTCATGTCGCTGTCAAGACTACTCAGCACACGTGATCGAGGCGTGCTCGACGACTGATCGACGCGTGGCAGGAGGCTTTCCACCAATCGTGGATCGACCAACGCCATCTTCTTCGCGTACTGCATCAATTGCCGCCGGCGCCACCGCCGAACACCTGTCTGAGCAGCGGCAAGATAACGGTACTCGCTAACGGCGCTAGCAGGGTCGTCAAAAAACCACCCGCACCCTTTTGCAAGATGACACGCTTCTGCTGACGCGTCACGTGTTTGTCGACGAGTTTACGCAGATGATCCCGGTATTTCGACAATACGCGTTTCTGTTTCGGCGACAACTTCACGTTCCCTTTCAGAATGTTGTACGCGCAATCGCACAGACTACAAATGAGACCGGTGTCCGCGTGGGCGAGTAGCGCTTTTCGCAGAGCGATGTTCCGCCTATGTCTCTCCAACGGCTGCAGGGCGACGATGTGTCTCTTTATTTGATTCGTCGGTCCCGCCACCTTCGGTCGTCTCTTCGCTCCCTTCACGCGCCCCGTCATAGCGACTAATAAACGTGCGCCCCGTCGTCCCTCTCTTCTTATAGTCCGCCGACGCCGCCGCCGCCACCACCACCACCACCGCCGCCACCCTTCCGTACGTACACGTACTGAAGGTCATCGTCCGGAAATATGCACGTACGCAAACGCATGTCCTCTTCCGTTTCCTGTTTCAGATCCACGAATAGATACCCGTACGCCGACGACGTCGCGTCTTTGAAAGCCTCTATCATGTAGTTGATCTTTCCCGGGTACATCTGTTTCGCTAGGTGACCTACTTGACCCGCGTCTCGAGGACTCTTGAATAGAACTATGTATTGAGCGTTCAGGCTGATTGTACGGTTTTCTTTCCCTTTCGGAAACATGTTCTGACGTAATTGTACGACCGACGTATTACAATGATGACTTTTTTTAGTAAATAGTTCCGTCACCCGGCTATCGGTCTCATCCATGAGGTCGTCGAGTACTAGAAGCGTTCTCGCTTTACCGTCTAAACGTTTCGGATCCGGCAGGCCGTCTACGAACTCTATTTTCGAAGACATAGACGCGTAGCCGCTCTGCCACTGTCCGTAACACCACAGGATTTTCTCCGGCGGCGGATCGATCATAGTGTCGTAACGTATCAAACGCTCGACGAACGTCGTCTTACCGCATCCCGTAGGACCGGCTACTATACACGTAAAAGGATGCTTCAACGACGGTCCGTTCATTTTTCACGACTGAACGACGAATACTTTTTTACGCCTTTTTATACTCATCGCGCAACTCCATCAACAGTTTACCGAGCGTGTTCTTCCCCGGATCGCCCGCGATTCCGCTACCCCAGAAACCCTCCTTACTCGCTACCCATTCCACCAATTCGACGTCCCCGGTCGCCAACAGTGCAGCCTTCAAATCGCTCGATCCGTCAAACTTCCTCTTCAACAACATCTTCATACATTTCACCCTAACGTCGGTCCATTTGTTTCTCATTCTCTTTAGTCGAATGTCGTAACTGCGTCGTTTCGCTGCGTAAGAGCTTAGCGAACTTTTGATTATTTCGGCGCATTCCACGTCCTCGTAGAATAGCGCTTTCCTATACTGATAGGCGTGCTCGACGGATCGAAAGCCTCGACCGAACGCCGACAGTCGACGCATATACATATTCGACAAGAACGACCGCGATCCACCAAACCTTATAGGCGACATCGTACCGACTACCGATCACCCGCTACCGCCACCGCTTATATACCACTAATAAAAAGTTGCGACTAACCTTTCGATCCCTAAGATTACCGCTAGGTGGCCTCTCGAATCTACAAACGCATTACGTCAGTGTTCCATGGTTTTAGCGTGGTTAGCGCGATAAACGCATTATTGCTTACGTCAGCGCGCTCTAGGTACGGCGTTGATCGCTAGGACTAAAATACTCTCCGCACTCACCGCTAGGTGGCATCTCTCTAGTGTACTGTCAATCATCCAATTAGTATCAAATTACATCGCTCATCAATCACGTTTTTTATAAGTAGGTTTCCCAAACTCATTAGTGTCAACCACAAAGCCTTTGATCTTTTTTTATGCATAGGATTAGTCTCGCATTATTGCTGACTCAGCGGTGTGCAAAAACTCATTAGGGGTCATTAAATTCTTTTTTATAAGTAGGCTTTTGAGATCGTACAGGTCTTACTATCTACTGTCCTGCCGCTCGTCAAGAGCGGTGCCGTGGCGTTGGGAAAGAGAGCGGTGTCGACCGGCGCACGCATAGCCGACGACGACCTTTCGGGATAGAACATAGGAACGGCCGCCAAACGTCGCGTCACCGCTGCCGGTAGAGACATAATGAGCGACCTCTTGAACCCTGGCGTGCAACCGCGTAAGCGAATAAGACGCGCGCCTGCTACGAAACGAGCCAGTACAGCCGGGAGACGGAAGAAAAAGAAGACGACACGTGAGTCCGATATATTCGACGATGGCATTCGTGCATAAACTATCGTGTGAGGGCCTCAAGAGCGAGCTTGATCTCTTCGTCGTGCCTCCGACTCAGACCGGCATCAGCGATAGTCACACGGTACAACACCAACCGATGTCCTCGCTCGACTCGGGCGGACCGATCGAATTCATCATACCCGGTTAGGGAGACGATTACCTGGATCTCGTCAGCACGATGCTACACTTTCAGGCGAAGGTGACGCGTGCCGACGGAGCCGACCTCGCCGCCGCCGATCCCGTCGGTCCCGTGAATAACTGGCTCCATTCACTGTTCAGTCAGGACGACGTCTACCTGAACGGAACGCTCGTGACTCCCTCGACCAACACGTACCCGTACCGCGCCTACATAGAGACGCTGCGCTCAGTTACGGAGACGATGCCAAGGAGACGCAACTGCGAGTCAGATGTGGCACAAGGACACGGGCAATCGTATGAAAGCCGTCGAAATAGCCGGCGGCGATGCAGCCAACGCGGGGTTCGTCACCAGACGCAACGTCATCTACGACTACAGATGGAAACACGGCAGTTAGTCCGCCTACTCACCCTCGATTCGCACGCCCGTGCCATTATTCGTGGGATCGTACCCAAAGACGTACTCCTCGCTATACAGTTAGACGCTTACCCCGTCGCCATCGTGTGCAAAACGCACGACGCGGGTAAATCGGGCGAACTTTGGATAGCGTTCTACGTAGACGCCAAAGGTCACGGTGAATACTTCTGCTCTTACATCTTGGCGCCACGGCACGTCGAGTTCTGTCGATTCTTGAATAAACATTGTGTAACGTGGACTCATAATTCAAAGAGACTTCAGATTCCCGTGTCTAACGTTTGCCATACTACCGTAAGTCATACTACCATCCTACGAGCCAATGGCGTGGTCGTCATGACTCCTAAGCTCACGACCGCTGACGTGGTGTTCGCTCACCCGCAAGTCATGTCACATCGTCGTCCACTTGTTTTCGGTTAATAAAACAACATGGTTTCATGTATGTTATATCACACGTATGCTTGTATCTATCGTCAATAAAAGTCGTGTGCACTCGTATACTCTTGTGTTTCGTTAGTTCTTTCATACACGCGCATTCATACACACACACACACACACACACACACACGCACACACACACATATATATAAGTGAACTCCTCTTTACCCCCGCAGGAGGCACTACCTCCATAACATTCCGCCAGGTGGTAGAACTGAGGTCGTAACACGCTAATTCCCCCCTCTGCAGCAGACACTCCACAGGTGGCGCCTCTACTTGCACTTCTTTTCGCTAGGGGCTCGGTCACGTGGAGACAAGCGCCATCTTAGAT
>CM034541.1:9538184-9596151 GCA_020002185.1 Paraescarpia echinospica
TTTGAAAGACTTATCCGAGGCCGCCCAAATATGAGCCACTCCATGGAAAATTGAAATTAGACCATTTACTTCAAGATGTGAAGATGTGCTTACCTTCTTACAAATGTCGAACATGACGTGTATAACCGTCCCGGCGTTAAAGAAAACAGACACACGAACCTTGGAAAAGACTTCGCTCGTCGGTTAGCGAAGCAATACAAGAGTGTTTTTAGCAATCTGGAACAAATCAAACAGAAATAGAAGGCATTTAAGTGTGGATGTCAGTAGCATCATAATCATGAAATAATAATAATAATATATTGTATTTAATATAGCGCCAGATCCAATTATAAATTGTTCGTGGCGCTTTACAACATATAGAACCCAGATAGAGGTAATAATGATAGCTAAATAAACATGCATTTTTTTAAAGAATTTCTTATAAAATTAATATTAGTAAAATTAAAATAAATACAGTAATTAAATAAATATACTAAAATAATGATCATAGCTATAGTTCTATGTAGAAATAACACATTGTCAATTAATTTAACTGAACTAATGTACATGTAGGTATAATATATAATATATAAATAGGTTAATTAATACATAAGATATATAAAACAAATCAATGCAGAGACTAAACTATGCCACATTGGACAAGAACGAGAGTCGAGAAAAATGAGTCTTTAAGCGTGCCTTGAAAATAGACAGACAATCAGACGTTTTGATGTCATTAGGCAAAGTGTTCCACAAAGTCGCCGCGGCGACCGCAAACGAACTGTCCCCAGCTTTGACATGAGTCCGCAGGACCGTTAAAGGCCATATCCTGGGAGAGAAAAAATTGCTAATAAGTATAAAAATATGCATGTACATATGTGTTCTGCAATATAATGACAACCCCAAAACCACACATTTGCTGAAACATTTCTAAAATTGACATTAAACGGGACCTGTCTTGGTGAAGGCTTCGAAAAGTCTGTTTCCGGAAATGCCGCGAGGGGCAGAATCGTGACGTCAGTTGTGGAAAACATTCCCGCAAGCGTTCTCGGCGGCTAGATTTCTTTGGTAGATGTTTGAACTGGTATACATTCGTTCACATATAGAAATGGTGAACAAATGTGTTGTTGGAAACTGCAACAATTCAAATCTGACTGGCCATTCTGTGCACAAATTTCCCAAAGAGCCAGTTACTTGGCAGAAATGGGAACGTTTTGTTCGAAACGGCAGGGCCGACTGGACGCATGCTACGGCAACTAGCATTATTTGTGGTTCGCATTTCGTTGCGCCTGACGACTTCGAAGGCTTCGTACAATGGAAGATGGGTTTCAGGCGTAAGTCAGATGTAAAGAAATCTGCCGTTCCTTTGAAGAACACAACAGAGGCGAAGCCTAAGGCGAAATCGGTTACCGGCGAATCTGCGCAAGCGGGCCCGGTCAGTTGTCGGAGCATCTTCACTGGTTCGTGTCTATACGGTGCCACAACGTGCTGACTAACATCAACATTGTCGATCTCGGCAATGTCATCCTAACTGTCACCGAAATATATATGATCAAACGTTTCGTGATCCGCGTCTAGTTTATATATTAAATGGTGAAGTAAAGGTAAGTTCCTATATACCGGTAGGTCAGTATCCAGTCCTCAGGACTGCTCAAAGCGCTTTACACTTTACTGCCTGGCAGACTTGTTCAATTGAACACTATCTCGATTTCTCTGGGATGCATCCATATTACTTTGTATATAATTTATAACTATGACAAAAGTCTGTGATTCAAAACCTTGATCTCCAAATATTACGTGCAGTAAACAAGAAAACAGCTGGATGTGTATAACTTTTTAGAATGTGTTTTAAATTAAATAGGAATGAATATAAAATTCATAACAACTTTGGCAAATAATGTATAGTTCAAACTACATCTTTGTATGTTTACAATTTCATTACAATAATTAAATAGCGAACAATGTTTCCGGCTAATTAAGCACGATTTAGGGTACCAGGCAGTATTTATTCTAGTATTAAGAACATTATTATTAAAAATTGTGGAACAGACATGGTTGGTTTAACATTGAACATTATACTACTATATGCATTAGTTACTACACCCCTGCTTGGGTCATAAAATAAATCAAACAACTGTCACCTCGCATTGACTGCTGAAGACTCCTACTGGCAAATGCATGCTGAAGATGGCAGCTGCACGTGTATGCACGTTGACATGCTTCTACTACACTCCGCAGCATTTTCTGTAAAACAAAATACACTTAAATTAATACATAAAGGGCTTAAATAACACAGTATCCAGTCCTTAGGATTGCTCAAAGTACAGATCTGTTCAGTCAAACACAGTTTCAACTTCTTTGGGATGTATTCAGCCATGATGCAATTACTGCATGAAGACTATTCATACACAAGTATCCACCACTGTATATAGCCAGGTACTCATTAATACAGCTGAGTGAACTGGGGCAATGTAGAGTGAATGAATTTGCCCATGGTTCGAAATGACAGAAGGAGGATATGACCTGGGATCTCAAGATTGAGGGTCCGATGCTCTACGAATGTGAAGTTGTTGTACTGTATTGGTTGATGAATGATACAAATGTTGGCTATCCATGTGCTCTGGTCGCTCGTACGAGGTAAAAATAGTGATCAGCTGATCACGTGCAGGTCTATTCCCATGATGATCAGTATTTGTGGCTGTTGATCATGCTTGACAGGTGGTCATTCATTGCAGGTATATTTTAAGAAGAACATAATTTTATTTGGTTACACATATAATACACATCACATAATGTGATGTGTATTATAATATTACATTATGGACTGTTCAGTTGACACAAGTGCGACTGAGGAGATCCTCTGGAAACCCCTTGGGGTTTTTGTCGAGGACCTCCTAGACAAATAACTATTGCTACGTTAGCCTATACATGAACACTACACATCATCAACATGTATTTGAATATTATAATTACTACTAGCTATTAAAGCCCTGCGCGGGGCGGTTTTTGGCCCGCAGCCCGCGGGGGCCCGCATCCCGCGGGCCCCCGCGGGCTGGATTTTTGTTGTTGTTGCGGTGCGGGTTAAGTTTCAATTTGTGCGGGGCGGGGCGGTCTGTGGGTCAGGTCACTGCAGGGCGGGGCGGTCTGCGGGCTAGTAATTTCTTCATGCGGGCTACTGCGGGCTGATTTTTGTAACTCATTAATGGTCACCAGTTACTCAAAGGTGGGACATTCTTTGAGCTAATTAATTGGGGATTACCAGATTGCCCTTTTGTTTGTGTTTAAACAGTGTTATGATAACCTGTGCTGGCCTGCCTTGCCAGCTTCAGTCAGGTGTGATTACTGGCTTCTTCCAGATGGAAGTATCAGTTCAGGCCATCAATCTGTTTGTGTAATTAAGCCACCAGGATGTCCAAAAAGAGCAGTTACCCCCACTAATTAGACAGGAAATGCCTTTTCATGTGTGGAGACTGGAGACCATGCCACTTGGCACTGGCTGACAATGCCTAACTGCTAAGAACTAGAACTGTCAGTCTTCCTCTGTAGAAGTAAGATGGCTCAAGTCAAACTGCCTTCTACACTAGTATAATCCGGTGCCAGTAGCCTGGTCCAGAGGAGATTTTGAGCCTGTTATATGGACATGTGAAAACCCTCTCAACAATCAGTAGTCTACGATCAGAAAATATAAATTGCTAACTAATTGTAATATCAGCAGATTGCAAATTGCAACACTGCCTTTGTGCACCAGACTCAACCTTTGAACAACTTGTGTTCATGCAGTACAATGGCAAACAGATTATAAGACCTTAGGATGCCACTGAAATTAATGCCAGCGGTGTGAATTTCATTGTTCCTCATAAAAAAAATGATCAACTACCATTGCATATTCACTTGTGCTGAGTTATATAAATTAGATTAATTAATAATTTTTAAATAGGTTAAAATTTGTACTCGTACCTTTACTTTGCCCTAGGTCTGCTTATCACCTTCAGGCATTTACATTATAATGACAAGGGTTCTATTTTTCTTAAAGATGGAATTCCAAGTACGACATGGTTGTCACCCAGCGCCGTGCATTTTGTTATATTGTAAACAACAACGATTAATAAAGAGGATATATTTTTAACGATTCCATGTCATCTGTTGTGGGCTGCGGGGCGGGTGCGGGCTGACTTTTGACTAATTACTGCAGGGCGGGGTGGGTTGCGGGCCAAGTTACTGCGGGGTGGGGCGGGCTGCGGGCCAGGATGTGGCAAAATATGCGGGGCGGGGCGGGCTGCGGGCTGAGTTGTAATATGCGGGGCGGGCTGCGGGTCAAATGACATAATTGCGGGGCGGGTGCGGGCTCAGATTTCCAGCCCGCGCAGGGCTTTACTAGCTATTACTGAAGCTTCATTAAATTATATAATACTGACTACTACATAAATAATACTGACTTATACATGAAAAATAGCTATTCCTATGAATATTCCTACATATAAAATCCCTACTAACACATTAATTTAGTATCTTGACTGAAATCAATCTCTCTTAATTTTCTTTTAAACTGGTTTAATAATACAAGCTCTCGTAACTGCTGAGCTAGTGAATTCCAAAACACTGGTCCTTAATAATTTGTAGTAAATTTCCTATTGTTGGTTCTAATGTGTTGTTTGTAATATCCATTTCTATAAGATGAAAAGTAACGGGCCTAATATAGATCCTTGGGAAACTCCACACGTTATGTTCCTACAGTCAGACTCTGTCTGTCTGATAGCGTTTGAACCACTCACATGCAATACCTCTTACACCATAGCACTGAAGTTTTTGTATTATTTAAAATGTTATGATCTATTGTGTCAAATGCCTTACTAAGATCAAGAAAGATGCCTGTATTATGTTTTTGGTTGTCAATATTGCTTGATATTTTATCAACCAAATCAATCATTGCCATATAAGTTGAGTAATTTTCCCTAAATCCATACTGTTTTTCAGATATTATGTTGTGTTCTGTTAAGAAATTATAAAGCCTGTTGTACATTAGATGCTATTTTTGATAGGCATGGGAGAATAGAAACTGGTCTGTAATTTATGAACAGTTCAGGGTTTTCGCTTTTGTGTAAAGGGATAACTTTAGCTATTTTCAACTTGCTAGTTAGTTGTTTGTTTTAGTTTTTCATTAAGATTATGGCCAATATTTGTAAAGTATTTGTTGAACTGGTTCACTATTACCTTTTTGTCCATACAGCAGTTTCCATCTGTTGCCATGAATTTATCATTGACAGTAGTTTTTTGTTTTTGGACTGTAAGGCTTCATTAATGGTACTCCATGTTTTTCTGCAATCATTTTTAAATAGGTCAAATTTATCTTGTTTTGATCATTTTTAGTTGTTGGATTACATTTAAAGATTTTGTAGACAATAAGTTTTGTTCCTGGCAGGATGTTATACCTTTAGTAAGCCATTCGTTTTTGTATGTTCTTACTTTGATTTTTTTCCATGGTAAGCATTCATCAATAAGTGAATTTAGTATTTCAAGGAAGGTATTGTGTGAAGTGTTAGGGTTCGGATCATTGTATACCTCTTCCCAGTTTGCATTTTCTAATTTTATATTTAATTTAGTAAAGTTCTTTGTATTATTCATACGTTTGAATATATAGTTGTATTTGTTTTAATTTTAAGCCTATTTTATAGAAGATTTGGAAGTGATCTGATATGTCAGTATATAGAATGCCTCATTTAATGGGATATTCATGAATGTTGCTTATGATATTATCAATGAGTGTTGCAGGTTGATGTGTGATCCTCGTCGCTCTACTAATTGTTGGACAAAACATGTTTGCAAACATGTTGTGAACATAATCTGCCGTTTGATGATTAGTAGTGTCAGTTGTTAGTAAATCTATATTGGAAACTGCCATTAATGTGCATGTCTTTCTTTCATTTGAAATTGTTCTTAGGAAGTCGTTGATATGTGTATTAAAACTATCCATGCTCATATCCGGGGGTTTATAGATAGTTCCAATGATTATAGTATTTTTTTGAATTTTTTATTTCTATAAATAATAATTCATAAAGACAATCCTCAGAGTTTATATTTAAATCATCTCTTTTTTAAGTTTAGCCTATTTGAAATGTACATGCCAATACCCCCACCTCTCTTATTTAACCTAGGTTTTGACAACAATGTATAATCTGTCATATTATAAACATAAATATTTTCCATTTCTTTATTCCATGTTTCAGTTAGACCTATGCAATCAAAGTGGCAATTTAATGATTTTATACTACATTCGAGTTTATCCATTTTGTGGAAAACGTACTACCTGTTAAAGCCCTGCGCGGGGCGGGTTTTGGCCCGCAGCCCGCGGGGGCCCGCAACCCGCGGGCTGGATTTTGGTTGTTGTTGCGGTGCGGGTTAAGTTTCAATTTGTGCGGGGCGGGGCGGTCTGCGGTAATTTCTTCATGCGGGCTACTACGGGCTGAATTTTGTAACTCATTAATGGTCACCAGTTACTCAAAGGTGGGACATTCTTTGAGCTAGTTAATTGGGGATTACCAGATTGCCCTTTTGTTTGTGTTTAAACAGTGTTATGATAACATGTGCTGGCCTGCCTTGCAGCTTCAGTCAGGTGTGACTAGAGGCTTCTTCCAGGAGGAAGTATCAGTACAGGCCATCAATCTGTTTGTGTAATTAAGCCACCAGGATGTCCACAAAGGGCAGTTACCCCACCTATTAGACAGGAAATGCCTTTGATGTGTGGAGACTGGAGACCATGCCACTTGGCAATGGCTGACAATGCCTAACTGCTAAGAACAAGAACTGTCAGTCTTCCTCTGTAGATATAAGATGGCTCAAGTCAAACTGCCTTCTACACTAGTATAATCCGGTGCCAGTAGCCTGGACCAGAGGGGATTCTGAGCCTGTTATATGGACATGTGAAAACCCTCTCAACAATCAGTAGTCTACGATCAGAAAATATAAATTACTAACTAATTCTAATATCAGCAGATTGCAAATTGCAACACTGCCTTTGTGCACCTTTGAACAACTCGTGTTCATGCAGTACAATGGCAAATGGATTATAAGATCATAGGATGCCACTGAAATTAATGCCAGCGGTGTGAATTTCATTGTTCCTCATACAAAAATGATCAACTGCCATTGCATAATCACTTATGCTGAGTTATATCAATTAGATTAATTAATAATTTTATAATATGTTTAAATGTGTACTCGTACCTTTACTTTGCCCCAGGTCTGTTTATCACCTTAAGGCATTTACATTAAAATGACAAAGGTTCTATTTTTCTTAAGATGGAATTCCAAGTACGACATGGTTGTCACCCAGCGCCGTGCATTTGTTAATATTGTAAACAACAACGATTAATAAAGATGATATAGTTTTAATGATTCCATGTCATCTGTTGTGGGCTGCGGTGCGGGTGCGGGCTGACTTTTGACTAATTACTGCGGTGCGGGTTGCGGGTCAAGTTACTGCGGAGTGGGGCGGGCTGCGGGCCAGGATGTGGCAAAATATGCGAGGCGGGGCGGGCTGAGTTGTAATATACGGGGCGGGCTGCGGATCAAATGACATAGTTGCGGGGCGGGTTCGGGCTCAGATTTCCAGCCCGCGCAGGGCTTTACTACCTATATTACAGTTTTGTATACATTGTAGTTCAGACATTTCAGAGTCAGCGTAATAGTTACAACCATTCAAACAGTCTAGTAAATTTATCAAATGGGTTGCTTCATAATGTCCAGTGTGTTGCACCATAGTGTCAATGTTGAAGCACTGGTCGTCTCTATTAGCCATGGCTAAATGTTAAGGGCTATCTACATTATCACTGGTTCAGTCGAATCAATGCCGACATTGAAGTCGTACACAGTCCAGGTCTCGGTCGTTCTGGACAGTTTCTTTGCAACCATTTGCTAGCAGGCATACGATCCCGCCATCGATGGTCCATGTTGCTGTCACACCGTCGATTGTGCCGGCCTTTACGTAGCAGCTCGGTCCTGTGCTTGGTCAGGTTCTCGGTCACCACCCATGAGGCACAGCAATAGTACAGCCTCGTTGGTGTTTCGCTGGTCCTCGGGAATGCCATGGACCAGCAGTGGTCATAAAAGACTGGGTCTACCATACCTCTTGGGTGTTATATACATTATGTATATTTCCGGTTCCAGGATTTATTGTTAGTGGTACTTCATTGTCATAAAATATTGCCTGGGTAGACCAGAATTTGTCTAGATGATCTAAAAATCGTTTAGACAAATTCTGGTCTACGCAGTTGATATTTTATAACTATGAAGCACCACTAACAATAAATACTGGAACCGGAAATCATGACCTTTTAACATCAGATTATGAAGACGAAGAACTGCTCATTGATGAACGTAGTGAATCCTGTGATCAGAATCATACTAAGGAACCCTAAGGTAAGGTATAGTTCAAGGTATATAAAATGTATGCATATGTCTTACTCTATATGATAACACAAATGGACATGTATAAAGAATTAATATACTGCGCGACTACAATGTCTACAAACAAAATAAAAAAGGAACTTTCAAGTATCGACAACCTTTTACTTAACTGGCCTAAATTATTAGCAGCATCCGCCGGGTAAGCACTCCCCTAGGTAAAAGCATAGGTTTGGAACTTAGTCTAGACTTAAGTCTAAGACCAGTTAAGTTAGGGTCAGTACTGGACAGTAGGAATCCAGGATGAATCATGTTTGATTTTTAAATAAATTTATGCAATTCTCTCACTCAAAACAATTTACATGGTTTTGGTTAAAACTAGTTGAAGTGGTCAACTATAGGTATTAAGAGTTCTAGTTACGCAAGCCACCTGCCGTGCGATTTGTGACGTTGTCTGGGATATGCGATCTGTGTCCACATACCCATAAAGTCATGTAATATCGCCCACAACCACACTAATTAATCAAGAAAACTATTTTTTAAAAAAAACACAGGTCAACATTTGTTAATAAATTAAGAAGGTAGCGCACGGGGTACTTTTGCAGTTTAGGCCCGCACCTCGAAAAAAACATGAAAACGCTCACCTACAGTCACCAAACTTCACATCATATATCTACAACACGTATTCTACACATACATAATTATTACATGATAAAAAAGTTAAATTTACTGTCTTTTATCGATCAAAATGTACAAGAAATTCACTCGTTTTTGCGTGTATTCATTAGTTCCACCGGAAACTCCGGTAGGTGGCGTCACTTTATGGTTGACTTCAGACATGGGGATAGGCGAATATTTTGATCAATAAGACAGTAAATTTAATTGTTTGATCACGTGACAAATGTATATGTGTAGAATAAGTGTTGTAGATATATGATGTGAAGTTTTGTGACTGTAGGTGACTATTATCATGGTTTTCTCGAGGTGCGGGCCTAAACTGCAAAAGTACCGCGCACGGTCCTCCAGTTGCTGTTAATATGTTTACCTTATTAGTGAACCCTAAAACGAAGTATTGAAAATATTAGCAGTATCAAGGGCGAGCGTCGTCCGTAAAAATACAGGAGCTGCTGCTACCATCTAACGTCTACTGCTGACATCAATACAGACAATCTGACACGTTCGCTAGTCGATAGGGGACGCGAAACTTGAACGGATCCAGGGGCCTGGGCAGGCTTGGGTGCGGATGCCGCTCTAGACCTTTGGAATTTGGCATGCCCGTAGACCTTTTTGAATGGGCTCCCGTGACCGTGCCCCGTAGACCTTTTTAAAGTGCCCTCGTTACTAAATTACGACGGTGCTCAGCAGCGACATTTTGGGGGGAGAAATTGGGCGTCTTGGGAACATTGCATGTTCTCACACACACACACACACACACACACACCCCCCCCGTTCACAAAATACATCCCATCATGTTTTGCCACAAGTTACAAAACGCAACCAACAAAATTACTTTTACTAAACCTGCAGCGTCATTTATTTCACACTTTATTGTAAGTTGACTCGACACAAAACAGTCGCATTTATATGCATAATTGCTCCTTATGCTATGGCGATCATGGCATAAGGAATCATATGTGATCTCTCTCTCTCTCTCTCCCTCTCTCTCTCTCCCTCCCTCCCTCCCTCCATCTCTCTTTCTCTCACTCTCCCTCCATCTCTCTTTCTCTCACTCTCCCTCCATCCCTCCCTATCTCTCTTACTCCCTCTCTATCTCCCCCCTCTCTCTCTCTCTCTCTCTCTCTCTCTTCATTAGTTTATAAATAGACAGTACACCGATAATCAACTTGGCTTACACTACACCTATACGGGCACGCCCGGAGTAATCCAATAATGGGCAATATATACGTACAGTTGATCGAAACAGCTATATATGTCCGTTAGACAGTTTTAATTGTTTCCTTTTGTTTTATAGGTTTAATTTACGTACAATGGTTACTGCTCAGACGAAACAATGTTTTCTTAAATTAACTGAACACTACAAATGATTTCCTGATAAGTGAAACTAGTGTTGCATGTTACAAAGTAACACTAATGTTCACGGTCTACCGGTGTCGCGGTTACATTTATCCGGGCGTTAAACAATATCCGGGTGACGTTTCTGCGCGTGCGCGTATCTAGAAGAATGTATTTAGCACCATGCAGCTACGACTGTCGCGCTTTCATTTATCCGGGCGTTAATTTATGTATGTTTATATATATATATATATATATAAACATACATAAATTAACATTATATTATATATATATATGTCTATATATATATATATATATATATACATACATACATACATTATAAAATGTTTGCTTCCCACATACATAACAATTTCTGTCGTAAAACAGTTTCCTCTCCACGCACACGTCACGTGACTTACTCTTATACTTGATCACAAATCTGAAACAGCAAATTATAATTATATACTCTAACTATAACGCTCGTATTACGACAACAAACGAAACGTATTTAAGTACTGGATATTATTTATCACTACGTGAACTACTGGTGCCAAATATTATGCCTTACATATGCACATAAACATCACCCGGATAAAATTTAACGCCCGGATAAATGTAAGCGCGACACCGGTACTAGCATTAGCAGTTGAATCGATAGCAGAAAGACCGACCGGACGGTCTTGGCTCCGAGCATATCGGCACTAGGTGGCGCTGCAAAACGACTGTCTTCGCTGCAGATCACCACCAATATATATACTTACAAATATCTGCACGTGGGTAGTAGTATTAACTAAAATAAGTGCTGAATTCAGACATGTATGTATTACCTGTAAGTGATTCAAAGACGCATGGAGCACAGTGGTCTAACTGATAGAGACCTGGGAACCATTTCACTAATTAAGACACCAAAAACCCAAATTTCATTATATTCACACCAAACGGGAAGAAATACAACATTGACAAAGCTAAAATAAAAGTAGATGGAAGCAAAATAAAACATGTTAAATACACAATTTTTGGGGGAATAACTATATAGATGAACACCTTAATTGGAAGATACATATTGACAATCTGTCAAGAAAAAATAGCACGGAATATATGTAGGAATTAATGCTAAACAAACTAAAACACTTTCTTCCTATCTACATTATGAACATTATTTACTCCTCACTAATCTCATAACATTTGCAGCATTGTACTCTATTATGGGCAAATAAGTACAGCACAAACTTAAACAAATTAAAAGTACATGTACTGCAAAAGAAAGCTATATACGGATAAATCACACTGTTGTGCGCAACACTTGCTTGATACATAATTATTAATTAAATCAAATCCATTGTTACATTTATCGAGCATTTTCAATACACAAAACGCCGCCGTCATATCACTGATGACACTATTTCCGTGACACACCAGCGAAAGTGTCCCGGTGGCGCGTCCTGGTGTTGACAGTTTTCAGTATACAAAATTACTGGTAAGGAGCAAAATTGTTTTTAAAGAGCAAAATTGGTCTTATGAGTGATATTTTATTGGGCTTATGAGTGATATTTTATTGGGCTTATGAGCTTATAAGAATGTTATTAAAAAGGGCCCGTGGGTTGTCAATGAGTGGACCAGGTTTGAGCCACTTCCAGGTGCAGCATAAGCCATAACTTGGCGTTCACCCTACATTCAACATTGCCTTCAGGTTTTTTTCGCAAGATATACTACTTAAGAACCATTGACCAGTCCCTAGCTTCTACACCTGTCTTCTAGGAGAAGTAAAATATCCAACACAAGGAATATCGTATGTTAGCTGTTGTAGACTTACAGCGAATAATACAGAGCTGGTTTGTCAATCTCTAAATTGTGATCCAATGCAATGGCCACAACATCATGAATTATATTAGAATTAGTAATTATCAACAGATTGACAGATATGTTTTTTGCCATTATTGGAATATTGATCCCATTAGACCTCAAGTAATACCCGCCGGAAGACTGGCACTTCAAGTCAGCCAAACCCAGCGCAGAATAATAATATAGTGCTATACTGTGCTGTTGCACCATCTAGTGGATGGTTTTGGAAACACATTAGAAACAATGTTTGGACATACAGACCTCACATTTTCATGTTTCGTGTAAAATAAATGGACTTAAAATCGCCGAGGTCTAAAGTGTTAATATATCTATATGAAGATTGATACATATTGTACATCAATGACTAACGAAAGACCTCTATATGACCATTCATATATCAATATTCAAAAATTGTTGTGATTAATTCCGTTTTTGAAATGAGTTTCCAATTTTGTAATTACCTCATTTTGTTTAAAAATGTCTTCAGAGTCTCCAGACCTCACTGTTTACTTCACTACTGATGGCACTGATCCAAGGCCTCCAGGTCATTGCATTACCCACAGTGCATCAGAGACAACGATATCAGGTGCCTTTTAAGTTGAAAGCTGGGCTGAGCAGAATTGTTTCTGCAGTTCCAGTTTCAAGGTAAGACATGGGTCCATATTCTCAAAAAGATCACAAATTACATAATTCAAATTGTATTTGTTCTCATTGGTATTACTTTGTTTAATTAAAAATTTAGGTGGATTTTCTTACAAAAAGTTTTATCCTACCAGTTGTTTATCTGTTCCTTCATTCTCCTCTCCATCTAAATAGAGGAGGGTCTTTGTATACAACTAGTCTTCACATAGCAATTGCAATTGGCTGAATATTTCCCACAGAAATCGCTGTGGTGTTCGATTGAACACATATGTCAGGAGGTGAAGTGTAAAGTGCTCTGAGCATTCCCAAAGACTGGTTACCGCACCATATAATAACTTATATTCCTTTTGGTAAGATTTTGATAGGGTGGCTAATTTGATAATACTGTTTTGAAGATATCAGTGTCTGTCATCTAGTCCTCATTATTATCAGGTATTAATGCAGGATAATATTTTTGTCCATCATGACAGCACCATGCATCATGTGCCTGGAAATTTAGACAAAGTTGGGTTGACACAATTCTTATCCGCTCCCGGTTGCTATATATATAATATTATATAATATTATATAGCAACCGGGAGCGATGGTGTCATAATTTGACCAAATCAAAATGTTACAAAACAGTTTTAGCGGGCGAAGTTAATGCAATGTTAACAAGGTGT
Source organism: Paraescarpia echinospica (assembly GCA_020002185.1). Classification (NCBI taxonomy): domain Eukaryota; kingdom Metazoa; phylum Annelida; class Polychaeta; order Sabellida; family Siboglinidae; genus Paraescarpia; species Paraescarpia echinospica. The sequence continues at coordinate 9,551,723 of CM034541.1, forward strand.
AAAATACGGTCGTTGATTTTTTTATTGGCAATTCAAACGCCAGAAACTTTCCCACAACAGTGCCGACATAAGTCTTTGTACTGCCGGTTTTTTACTAACAGCAGTAATTAACAATGTATCTATACTATTGCAATAAAACAATATCCATTTGAATATTGCGACACTATACACATGCCACGGGTGCATAGAGTATTTCCAGGAACTGCACTGTGAAGGCTGTGCCAACGTCAGAGAAAGGCTTCTCGTGTGCGGCGCCTGTCATACATACATACATAGTTGACGGGTTTGTAGTCAAAATTCTGACCCGCTCCCAGTCGACTCAGCACATGTGGCCTTTTTCTAAAGACCCTACAACTACAAGGTAAAATCACATATTGGATATGTCAAAAAGAAATTGTTTGCATAAGAAATTAACTATCCTGAAAAATGTTCAGCGATACAACATAAAGTTTTCACAAGGGGTCTAATGATGTAACAAACTATGGATGTCTATATTTCCAATCCACAGTAGAGGCAGACTGAGCGCAATGACAACAGAACTATTCAATGTGAAAGATGTCAACAGATACAGTCATGCTGGACTAGAGGACGACAGCTCAATCATCCTATCTGACGTAGATCCATTTGTGAGCACCGACACTTTCACACTCAATGACAGTATCACCATACAACCTTCCCCAAGCACGGGGGATGACATCACAGAGATATCTGTCTCGGACATTTATTTCAGTCCCAGGTAATTGGTGAATCTATTTTTGTTGATGTTTAGTTGTTAATATTTCATGAGTGAATTATGTTACATAATTTTTGATGTACATGTTTGATTAATATTAAAGGGTTTTTGTTGCATGCATTTTTTTCTCTTAGAAGCAGGTGCCTACCATTCCTTTATATTTTTAACAGTCTTTCTTTATTTTGTATATTTTCCTCTATTTAGAACCTATGTTTTCATAATAATTGTAGATTTCGGAGGTTTCATGTAACTGATTATGTTCAGTTAGTAGAAAATACTTAAGGGACTATGAGAAAATCTTCATTCTTACTCAAGCTTGTACTGTAAATGAAGTTTAAAAAATATATATCAGGTCTATATTTTAACAAGAACAACATCAATACAAGAATTCCAAACATGCAGTAATAAACGACAGTCTTGATGTTAAAAAGGGCAAGTAGTGTGTCACTTGTAATGCTTGTTTTCAATTTTTCCCAGGGGAAAGGTTTACAGCCGATGCCCAAATATGGTGAGGGAGTTGGATACGTACTTTGAGACGAATCATCCTAGGGTAATTGGGGGTTACCGTGGGCGGGCGGGGCAAGTTTGACAGGAGGAAGCAGAAGATGAGTGGACGTTCAGTGAATCTGACATTGACTCAGAAGTGACAAATTACTTCAGAATGGCCCGTCGACAAGAGAACAACATCAGGACCCGTTTGCACAGTAGGGTGAGTGTGATAATAATATTATGTCATATAATAATGTTACATTATGTAAGATTATTATTGACATTTTGTAATTAAATTTTATAACAAAATTATAGATATTGTAATGCCATTGATAACAATAATGTTATGGTAGTACAGTGGAACTTTATTATTTAGGTCACCCTCTGGGAGTTGGCAAAAGTGACCTGAATAGCGAGGTGACCATATTAGCGAGACTAATTTCCTATTCTTTTCTGTTCTAAAATAATTTGGTTCTATCTTAGGGTGACCTTAATTGTGAGGTGGCTTTATTACTGAGGTGACCGTAAAGCGAGGTTCGACTGTATTATGTTAAAATATGATGCTAATATTATAGCAGATTATTTTCAGAATAATACATTGTACAGTCTAATAATACTATTACAAATTTATTTAAAAATAAAATTTAATATAGTATTTTATGGGGAGTATAGTGTTGACAGATTTGGAACAATAGACTTGTATGATTGATAATATTTTATCTTACATCTTGAATTTCTTTATTTTGGGCATTGTTGAAATTTCAGAACTTACATTAGATAATTGGGTATTGTTGGGTTTGAAATGTGATAATTGCAGTATATAGTCAATGTGGTGCATATTTGGAAATTGTCTTAAATTATTTGTGTCCGACAAGTATTTGCGGTTTTTGTTTGAAATCATAGACATGTTGGTTGGTTGTGTTTGCTTATCCATTTCTGGATGTTGCAGCCTTGATGGATTGTCTATAGACAGCTCTTTTGTTTGCCAGTCTCCCCACTCGCCAGAAGTCTGCTCCCATCCATTCCTCTATGTCCTTCTCCCATTGTCTCCTAGATCTTCCTCTGGTTCTGCTGCCTTCCACTTTTCCTCCCATTGTTAGTTTCTCTAGGGATTGATGCCATTTCACATGACCGAAATAACTTAGTTTCTGTTTCTTTACAAAGTTCAATAAAGTCCCAGGTATAACACCAAGCTCATCTGCGATGGATTTGTTAGTTCTACGTTCAGTCCACGAAACTCGTAATATCTTTCTATAACACTTGTTTTCAAATGCATTGATATGTTAATTTTTGTAATTCTTATTAAGAGTCCAGGTTTCGCATCCATACATAGCAGTTGGAAATATGCAGACATAGACATGTAAATAATTCAATTAATTCAAAATGTTAAAAGCACCAGAATTTCCCTTAGCAAAAAAACTATAGATTTTCTATAGAAAACTACAGGATTTTTGTGCATAGTTTTCTATAGAAAACTATAGGAAATTTTCTATAGTCTTTTATAGAATATTCTATGGGAAATTTTCTATAGAAAACTACAGGATTTTTGTGCAGTTTTCTATAGAAAACTATTGGAAATTTTCTATAGAAAACTATAGGAAATATCATATAGTATTTTTGCGCTTTCTATAGAATATTTCCTATAGGAAATATCCTATAGTATTCTTGCGCTTTCTATAGAATATTTCCTATAGAAAATATCCTATAGTATTTTTGCGCTTTCTATAGAAAATATCCTATAGGCTATTTCCTGTAGGACATATCCTACAGAATATATCCTGTAGAAAATATTCTGTATGACCTACTCATTAACAGAGGTGCGTGTTAATCTTCAGATATTTGTATTATATTATATATTCAAATACATTAATCATACAGGTAATCTACAGTAATATCCAAGCATATTGAATGACCAAATAAAACAAATACAAAATAAAGTCTTGAGCATACATGTACATAAATGCAAGCAATGCTAATAATGACACAAATCATTTCTCAAATCCTTATGTATACATTATATTACAATATGAACAATTAAGTATATGATAAATACAACAAATTGACTATTGAGCATACAAGATGTCAAGAAATTAATCCTTAAATACTCGTGTATAGTAATGATCCATTATCTGAAATAGCACAGACTACATGTCACAATGACATTCACAACAGGGATAGCAAGAAACATATTGTTGGAGACATTAAATATATTACTGCTAAAATATACATCAATTAACATCCATGTAGGAAACAAATTAACCATGGTATTACTTGTTTGACTTACATAGGCATTGGAACCTGCCGGGGGGGCTTAGTCCCTAATATTTGTGGATTAGGAGCTTAGCTCCCCAACATTTAGGAAGGGGTGTGCATTTTGTGGTGTATGGGGGCTGGAAATAGGATTACCCCTAAATATTGGGGAATGGGGGTGCATTTTTGGTGCAAATTTAGGTTTTCAGAGTGCCTTAAGATGGGGTTTTTTTCAGCCAACTTCAAGGGGGTGCAGATCGAGATGTCTGGAGAACCTCAAGGTGGATTTTTTTGGAACACCCCCTTCCGTGTTCCAATGCCAGTGACTTGATATACACTGTACTCAGGTATACTACCATGGTATTTTGAAACAGGTACAACATGGTATTTTCATACATGGTACAAACACCAAAGATTGCCAGTCAGTAAGCGACATCTCGTGTCATTTTTGTACATAACATCGTCAAATTATGTTGATAAACAACATATCTCAATATAAGATTTGCCATTAATTTTGCTATTGGCGGTTTTATAAAAAAAATTCTTAAAAGTACCTGAAATACATATTTGTATTGCAATATATACTTTTTCATTTGATCGTATTTTAACCCTTCAAGATTATTTGTATTTAAATACATGTCAATTAATTTGACCCATATCCGCTGGTATACTACCATGGTATTTTGAAACAGGTATAACATGGTATTTTGATACAGGTACAGCATGGTATTCCATTTGGTATTGACAAAGACAGCAGGGAAAACGTGTGGTAGAAAGAGAAAACCGAAATCACTTGGCATGATAGTGTCAAGAGGGTAGGGGTGAACAGTTGATAGTGACTCTAAGCAAGATGGGTTGTTTCTCAACACTTCTAGAATGTTAGATTGGAAACTGTTGTTGGGTCAGTCATTCTGACTGAACATAATTGGCATGGTTGAATGATGTTCTTCCATTACTTGGAATGTGGCGTAACATACTGTATTTATACACTCATGCATTATTACCAGTGCAAAACAATAGTATATATAGGAAGGGTCTAAGGGTAAAATACAATAAACGTAGGTTCTCTAAAAACTGTAGGATTCTATAGAATATTCTATAGTTTTTTTTTATAAATCCTACAGAAAACTATAGGTTCTCTAAAAACTATAGAAATCTATAGAATATTCTATAGTTTTCTCTAAAATCCTACAGAAAACTATACGTTCTCTAAAAACTATAGAATTCTATAGAATATTCTATAGTTTTCTGTAGATTCCTACAAAGAACATGTAGGTTCTCTAAAAACTATAGAAATATATAGAATGTTCTATAATTTTCTATAGAATCCTACAGAAAACTATAGGTTCTCTAAAAACTATAGCATATTCTATAGAATATTCTATAGAATTCTGTAGGAAATTAAGATTTCCATAACCAATTTATAGTTTTCTATAGAATACTATAGAAAAACTATAGAATACTATAGGAAATTTATAGTTTTCTATATAATTTTTTGCTAAGGGTTGTAGAGAACTAATAACAATATCATGTACGCTAAGACAATTGACAAGAATGACTTGATTTATTTTCACTTGACGTTAACATGGAATAACACTATATTTTGCAGAAGTACTAATGCAACGAAACTATCATTCTTTGAAAATAATAATTTTACATTTATTTTTGTTTCAGAGTCATAGCTGGGAACGAAGTCACCCTATTTAAAAGATGGTTATTCAGGTAAAATTTGTTCAAATTAGTTTTTTTATTGTGTGTTTTCAATATGCCAACCGTAATTTTTATATTTGCAAACCATAACTTGTAAAATTTATCAGAAACATGTTTACTGTTAACTTGTTGTTGTTCTCCTCTTGTTTCCTGTATGTCAGCTCGCCTTGATTTTGATCATTGCTCAATTTTAAATCAAATATTAAGTTAGCCATTTTTAATATGATTATATTTTCTTAGCTGAGGTGATAATTTCATTTTTGGAACATTTTTCTTTTAAACATTCAAAATATGTGTATCACTAAGGCAATTTTCTTGAATTGGGCACAAAGGTCTTACTCAAGAAAACTAAATTTTGAGAAAAATTTACTAAATATTGCAATTCAATTATTGATTCGATATAGTATTCTTACTGATAAAATTGAGTGAATATATTATTAATGCTAAAATACAGATTTGTTTCATTACATGTTAGTTAATCATGTTGGCTTAGTTAATCATGTTGGCTTTAAAATTAACTCTACACATAACAAGCTCTGCTGTGATTACATGTCATTCCTTTCAATTGTTCTAGGAATACCGCTGCTGCTTTATATGTTGAAATGTGGGCTCTAACAGCCTGATGTTCAGGAGACTAGTATGGGCTCAGTCACAGGCCTGGCATTGGGTTGTAGAGTCCACATTTCTTTTATTTAAATATTACAGTGTGCCAAAAAGGCTTATACACTGGTTACCCATAATAAACAAACGTCATCCATTTGGCCTTTTTCATATCTATATTTGTCTCCGTGTTGTTGCTTGCATAAATATTATTAATGCTAAAATACAGAATTGTTTCATTACATGTATACTATTTTTAAAGATTTGTTTGCAGACAACAGCCAATCGCACCATAGATATGTTTCACCTTGGTCTGTATTGAGGGGTCTCCTCTCCCCAGCTAACTTGCTGGAGGATTCCAAATTCTTGGACAGCACCCACATGGTTTACAGCCCCAGGGAGGGGGCATACACAGACAGGACATATACTGTTATTGACCATAAGACAGCCATTATGCCAGAAGCTGGACTGTCAAGATCAGAGAAGGAGGAAGGAAGACATATACCCCTCTCTGACATACAAATTTGCAAGCAGCGACATTTCTGACATCAGCGATGATGTCACTGAGAGACATTTTCAGCACGGAGTGAAAGTGCAAAGGTCAGCACATCGTGGAATGGAGACAAGGAAAATAGGATCAAAGGTCACGGGAGAGAAACCGTGAGGAAAAAGTGGAGCAAGACTGGATTGCGTGAAACCATGGCAACCGATGATGATATCGAGTTTGAGCAGTGCGAACACTAACTGGAAAACTGCCAAAAAACATCACAACCAAGCAGTAAGGAAAACAGCTGCAGCAAAAGTTCCTGATGCAGTAGTGAAATCTGGTGGCAACCGTCTGAGGGATACCAATCCGGCAATGAATTTTGTTAATGACTCAGGGACACTGACCAATTTCTGGGGGTGGAACCAGGGGATGCTCTGCAGCAGATGGGAACAAACCTGCTTGTCTATGTGTCGTGTGTATCAGGTGTGTGTGTGCCTCTGTGTGTTTATAATTGAAAAATATGTGACAAACCACATTAGTCTGTCTTCTCTTCTGTCAGTTATAACATTTTACAGTTACCTTGGAGCCTCATTGATCAGAACATTTTGGTTCCCAATGTGTGCACTTGTGCATGCATGCATGCGTGCGTGTTTGTGGCCACACTAACCAGTTTTCTATGTAAACAAATCATTCAATTAACTGGGTATTTGTCGAAACAAAAGAGGTCAAAGCAGAGGACAACGGGTCAAAGAGACAGGGACGTTGAGGAACCGTATGAGAAGATCAAACAGAGGTGTTTGGAAGAGGGGTGCCTTTGTGAAGATCCTAGCTTCCCGGCCTGTATTTCCAGGAGAAACCGTCTGTATAGCCAGTGGAATGGAAAAGTCCTCGTGTAAGTGGTTCTTCTAGGAAGCATCTGTCTATCAAATGCGAGATAAAAGCTAAAATACAGTGGACAAGTTGAACCCATGGAAATATTTCAACTCATCCAAAGTTCCACTTATAGTTTTGTTTAGTATGTTGTTGGTCCAAGAAGATCGCTGAAAGGTTGTATCCGATGTCTCTGTTGATGGCTGGTCAGCTGTCATGGCCAAAGATGCAACAGTGCTCGCCAGAAGTTGTTTTCTCATCAGTGAAGCAATAGAGATCAGAGAGAGGTGACCAGCCATCAACAGAGACACCGGGTACAACCATGCCGCAATATTTTGGGAACTGCTGTCATGTGACGACCACCAACGAAGTCACATGATGACCGAGAATTAGCAGTCCAACGCTGACAAGGGTGTCGTGAGGACACAGAGAGCTCTGTAAGAGACTTCAAGGATTCGGAAAGGTAATGTCATACTTGCAACTTTTCTTTTACTTTTTTAAATGTGCACAAGCAATATGTGGCACCAGTGAACAAATTTATTTTGCAAAAACCTGTTAACGACAAAACCACCATTTATAACAACATAATGCTGTACAGTTTTTTCACTTTGTAACCACCCCTAATTTTGCTGTGGTCAACACAGTCACTGTTCTGTTGTAGGAGGGTTTAGTTTCCGGTTCTGGCAGTACAGTCAGTGGGTGGATGTGTGTGTGTGGATGACAGACTGCCCACCAAGAATGGTCAGCTCATCTACATGCACTCGCGACAAACAAACAAATTCCAGACTCCGCTGCTTGAGAAAGCATACACCAAGTCAGTTCAAGTGCTGGGTTGATATGCTGATTGTATGTTACATCTCAGTCAATTTTGTTTCGCCATCAACATCGGTTGGCTGTAGCCTGAGCATAGATTAATTATTTCCATGTGGGTCGATCGTTTGTTTGAGATGGGAGGTCTGTCTTCAACGTCAAGGTTTCAATCACAATAATCCAACCACTAGAGTACTGTGTGGATATAATGGTATATTTGTGTAGTTTTTGTTTGTGTAATGGACCAGTGTATCATGTATACATGGACAATCTGGAATGAAATATCAGATGATTTATCGGTTGATTTATTTATTGGTTAATTAATTTATTGATTACTTAATTTATTGATTACTTAATCAATTAATATATTTGATTTTATATATTTATTTAATGGTGAAGGATTAATTGTTTGACTGACTGGCAACTGGCTGGCTGACTGATTGGTTGATGGACTGGTTGGTTGGTCGGTTGGTTGATTGGTTGGTGGCTGAATGGTTGATTGCTTGGTTGACTGGCTGGCTGGCTGGCTGGCTGGCTGGCTGGCTGTCTGGCTAAAAGATTGATTGATTGTTTGATTGGTTTGGTTGACTGACGGATTGATTGCTTACTGTACTAAACCTTGCAGGGTGAACGCTTGCTATGAGACCCTGTCTGGAGGTCTCACCAGTGAAGCCATGACAGACTTCACAGGTGGCCTGGTCGAGAAGTTCAACTTCCGTGATGAGTTACCCAGTAACATGTTTCCCATCATGCTCAATGCTTGAGAGAGGGGCTCCCTGCTGGGTTGCTCTATTGATGTAAGTTATCTCTACAATACTCTTTCACATGTAACCGTTAGGCTAGTGCCACTAGAGAACTTGTTTTGGTGACAAAATTACAAATTCACTAATGTGTTAGTAGGGGGACTATACTAGTGTGATAATATTGTGACAGCTATAGTAGTATTGCAATACTATTGTGATATTTTCATAATTATTGTGGTGGTATCATATAATAGTGATTACCCTCAAAAGTAGCCCTAAACCATAATTGAATGGTGGCTACATAGTTGATTATTAAATTACCCAATATATATGTATGTTTACAAACAGTATTACAGTAACAAAAGTAGACCTGCTGGTTTATTTTTCAAACTACCATGAGTATTGACAGTTCAGGGTACTATTGATGATAACTATTGATAGTTTAATTTACAATCAATACTATGACAACGTCAAATTGACTGTTGTGATGCATTGACAGTTCATTGTATTGACAGATCCAGTACATCACAATTTGCCTAGAATCCATGCCTGACAAACTAGTTAAATTGTTGTCAGGTATCTTGCCGTGTTTTCCATTGAAATAATTTTTCTTTGCAACAAAAACAAAAGGCAACATTTTAAATTAGGAACAATATGAGAAATGTTTACTTAGCACATGTATGCTGCCTTATATGTGTGTGCATGCGTGTGGCATGTAAACATATTTGCTAAGTTGAAACGTGATGGAAGTAACGCACATAAGTTGGCTTGTGATGTATATATGGATGGTGAGTGACACCACATGCAGCAGCCACTAATTGTCACACCTCTAGTTGTTAAATGGCTTGGTGACACTGTTTGCAACCAGCCAGGGGTCATATGGAGGAGAAGCTGGACAACGGTCTGCTACAAGGCCATGCCTACTCCATCACGGCTGTCAGAGTGGTCAGTAGTATCTCTATACATTACATACATACACTACACTCTATCTTTGTGTTCTTAACCTCCCTTATCCTGCTCTCATTTTGGCTCCTTTCAATTCTCTCTCTATATTCTTTCTTGCATAGAGAAGTTACCAAGGAACACATCAGTCAAAATGTCATTAATGTAGCATCATTACTTCTAAAGATATTACGTTTCCAAATTGGAAAAACACCGATTTTAGCAAACGGGCTGTCAAAGATTTGGTAATGGGATATATCACATGGCAGAAGCATACTTTATACATGAATATAACTTACTTAGAGGTATGTCAATGTTATAAAAGATCTTTATTAATAGTAAACATACTATGCTATCAGAATACAGAAGAATCACATTTTGAGAATGTTTGTTAAAAATGTCATTTTAGCTGCAGTGTCTCCTTAATAAACTAACCATGACCACCATAACATATAATCAGGCACTTCATGTGTGTCATCAGATGTACATGTTCTGAAATTGTCAACTTGAAAGGATGGACATTGTGAGGTAAGCATGTTCTCACCTTGTCGCCTTGATAAAACATGTGAGGATATATTTAACAGTCCTTAACAATATTTACAAATTATTAGTTCTCATCATTTATTCTGTTTTCCCATAGTTCGATTCCAGTGATTTGTCACTTATTTTAATAAAACAAAATAGGTTTGAATATCTGATATGTGCAAAATGGTGGCAACTGAAGACTCCAGTTAGAAAATGGTGATGCAAGATTCCAAACATACTGATTTTACGTCATATTAATAGCCAATTATAGATCATACTTTAACTGATATGAATTTTAAAGCATTTTTTCAGTTTAAAAATAAAACCCAGGTATTTGCAATATTAGCTATGGTATGAGTAGATGAATATGGATGATGTTGTTGACTTCAGGACTTGGAGGAAAGGAAGTCTTGAGATCAACGAGTGCAACTTTGTAGAGGGTGAATCTGGAGGAGTATTACGCATGCTGAACACACACGGCAACATGTATATTGGTAAGTCTCACAACTATTTTGTACTTAAAAATGTAGCATGGAACAATCATAGAAAACATGCATGGCATTGCATACAACTGTCCCAAGTTATGCAATCTTCATCAAATGGCTCATTTAAATACTTCTTGGAACCGTCTCTTGCATCTGTGTAGGTAGCGCCATGATGCACGAAAAATACCAAACTAAGCACTTGGTTTCTTACCTAACCGTCAAGTTATCCCGTCTGATGGACCATTGATGTCATCCAAGGTATTCTAGGTTTGAATTCTTACAAAACTGACACTTTATTATGTATATCCCTTATTTATTTGCAACATTTAGTATGCTAAACTGGTAATAATAATAATAATAATAATTTACTGCATTTCTCTGCGCCATAAATCTGGCAGTTACTACCATTCAGAGGCGCATTACAATCCTAAAAACATGGCATGTAGGTATTAAGATTATTAAATAAAATAAAAATATATCAATAAATAAATAAAATCAATAAATTAAATAAATAAATAAAATCATTACCATATACATACATATACATTTCAATAGTAAATAGATGAGGATAGTAATAATACTAATTAAAACGACAAATTAAGAGAGTAATAATAATAATAGTTAAAGGTAGATATTGAAAAGTGCGGAGTTCGCCACTGTCCACACATATAATTTAAAGAGAAAAGGCACGTTTAAAAAGAAGTGTCTTTAGTTGCTTCTTGAACACGATGAGGCAGTCTGTAGCACGCATGGCAAGGGGCAGATTGTTCCAGAGGCGTGACGCGGCGCGTGAAAAAGCTTTGTCGCCTTGAGTACAAAGCTTGCTGCGCGGGACCTCGAGCAGGTGAGCATCGGCGGAGCGTAACGTGCGAGTTGGCTGGTATCGAGTTAGCAGGTCCGCTAGGTATGACGCACTCATGCCGTGCAAACTGCTGAACGTAAGCAGGAGTAGTTTGTACTCGATGCGCTGTTTAATCGGCAACCAATGAAGCGCAATTAGAGCAGGAGTGATGTGGTCATGCTTCTTAGTTTTGGGTATGAGACGGGCTGCAGCATTTTGCACTCTCTGGAGTCTGGTGAGGAGATGGTCAGAAACCCCGTAAAGCAGGCCATTTCCATTGTCTAGACGAGACGTCACGTAAGTATGCACCATCATCTCTGTCATTTTCCTATCTAAAAGATTTTGAATTCTTCCAATACTGTGTAGATGGAAATATGCTACACGACACAGTACATGGTTGTTCATGTTTAGGGCATCATCGAAGAAAACACCAATGTTCCTGGCCACAGTGGAAGTAGGCACGATGTTATTGGCAACTTCTATATGCGGCATAGAAAGTTTGTTCTTGATGTGCGGCGAACATATCACAATAGCCTCTGTTTTGTCAGCATTGAGTTTGAGTTTATTCATGCGCATCCAAGCTTGTATTTCAGTGACACATGCTTGTATGCGCTTCACAGCTTGGGTTGTGTCTTCCTCTGAGAGAGGACTGAAGGCGATGTAGAGTTGGGTATCATCAGCATATAAATGCATGTTGATTCCATGCCGACGTGCGATATCTCCGAGAGGTGCCGTGTAACAAATGAACATGAGCGGGCCGAGAACGGAACCTTGCGGGACTCCGTACATCACTGGACTTTCCGCTGATTCTCTTCCGTGCACTTGAATACTCTGACTTCGGTTGGCCAAATATGAATCAAACCATGCAAGAGATGTTCCAGTTACTCCATAACGATCTCTGAGGCGTGATAACATGATCCCGTGGTCGATCGTGTCGAATGCTGCTGAGAGATCCAGTAGCACAAGTATGGCAGCCTTGCGCTCATCCAGTATACAAAGCAGATCGTTGCATACTCTCAGCAATGCAGTCTCAGTGCTGTGGTGCGGACGATAAGCAGATTGCATTTGCTCATATAGTTCGTTGTCAGATAGGTGTTTGGAGAAACGGGCAGCAACGACCTTCTCTGCAATTTTTGACACAAAAGACAAGTTCGACACTGGACGATAGTTCTTTAGGTCATTTGGGTTCAGTGTTGCTTTCTTCAAAAGATGAGTTACGACAGCCTTTTTAAAGGCAGAAGGAAAGACTCCTGTCGTAATAGATAAGTTCACAATGTCGGTGATGACTGGTGCCAAAGTGGATATGTTGGCTTTCAGCAGATTAGTCGGAATCAGATCCAACTTGCACGATTTACAAGCCGACTTGCCGACCAATTTGGTGATCTCCTGTGTCGTGGTCGGCAGGAACGATGATAGATGTGACAGGACAACACAGGGCTCGTCCGGACGCAGCAATGTGTGTTTGTCGTGGGTATCAAGATCGCGCCTGATAATGGCGATTTTGTCCGTGAAGTAGTTGCTGAAGTTGTCAAGCAGTTGTCCGGGGCGGTTATCGGGCAGTGCTGTTGGCAAGTCTTTTGTATGCAGCAGAGAACCAACTATCCGATACAGAGTTTTTGGGTTGCCAGCCTGTTCGTTGATTTTGTTGGTATAAAATGTGGCTCTGGCAGTGTACAACATCTTCTTCACTCGTTCTCTCTGGTTGATGAAGATTTCTCTGTCGATGGTCAACCTGGATAATCTCCATCTTCGCTCCTTCCGGCGCCTCTCCTTCCTGGCTGATAGAATGTCGTCATCGACCCACGGCGCATCAGGTCGGATGGTGAGCCATTTCATTTTAAATGGTGCGTGTTTTTCAAGTAGCTCGCTCAGGACAATGTTGTATTGAGCTACAATGTCATCTAAAGATTGATCACAGTTTGTATGTAATGTGGAGTTCACAATATCCGACGAGAACGATGTGAGATTGATCGCCTTTACCTTGCGGTAAGTCTTCTTTTCTCTCCGAAATGGAGGCTTGCGCATTGCAAGACGGCAGTGCACAGCGTGGTGATCAGAAATAAGCTCGGCGACCACCGTATCAGCCACACAGGAGTTAGTACGTGCTATCACAAGGTCTAAAATGTGGCCTTCTTGATGCGTTGGTTGTTGGACATACTACGTCATGTCATGGCACTCAGGTGCTCAAAAACTGCGTATATATGTGCATTTATGCATATGTATAATGGAATTATAATTATATAAATAAATTTAATTGATAGGTTGAACTTGAAAACCCGCTGCTTTTTACTGAAATAATGACAGGTGTTTGAACAATTCATATATCATGTTATGATTAATTGCTACATTGATCACAAAAAAGATCCCACTCAAGGGTTAAATGTATAAATTGACATTGACTCGCTATCTTTAATAAAGGGAACCTTTTAAAATAAACCACTCATATTATCATAGACAAATGTTTATAGTATGACCTCATAAGGGATTATCTCAGAACGTCGATGGCCGATATCAGTCAAAATTACTTTCGTTTAGGGGAGGGGAGTTCAAGCGCAGTTTCATCTAACATTGGACATCAATATTTTACATTTGAGACTGATACTCTTAATATATTGATGTCATCAATCATCATATCAGTGATTACAAACTGTCGTCGGAGGATGGGGTGGGGGGGGCTGAGGCCAGATGAAAATAATTTTGTCTGATATCGGACATCAACATTCTGAGATGATCCCTAAGTGAAACACCTGTTGAATGACTGACTTGAGATACTTGTTTGTGTCCAGGGAACTGTTGGCTGCTGGTGACCGTCGCATCGCTCAGTTCTATCGAGACACTTCTCCACCAGGTGGTGCCACCAGACCAGGAGTTCCACACAGCTTACGCAGGTATGGCACTTGTAGATTTGTAAAGTAATCACTAGAAGTGGCCTTATAATTACCTGGTAGTTATAGTTTTACTTTTTTAGTTTGTCAATTTACTGTACACTTTGTGATGTTTCAAATGCTCTGCAGAAGATCATGGTAGACTCATGTTGTCTTTGATTTTTCTTAAACAGATTGTTTCTTTGATGCCTACTGTTCTCCAGTCCAACCCCTGTCTACAAATTTGGTGCCCTACAGGTCTATTGTGTGATTCTGTTGCATAATCTGTGGCGTGTTTACGAAAACGTTGGGATAACATTTTCTTAAAAGAAACCAATTGCACCACTACAGATGGAACCACAGTGTCACAAAGCGAGTGTAAGTATTAATAAATTAATAAATTGGCGGTACCCGATTTGACATAGCAAGTTATAGGTTCAGGTGCACTAGGATTCGGAGTGAACGAGAGACATAACGTGACATCAGATATGTATGTACGAGAAGCCAACTGGCGTTCCCATTTAATACAACATAAACATATGCGGTTCAGTGATAGTTGGCCAACCGTTACTCTGCTATGACATTATATTTATAACACCATACGTTGTACTCAACGAGTATGCATCCAAATACGAAATTACATGGGAGACAATTTAAACAGTCTCGTGATGTGCGAATGTCAACGTTCGCATCGGTCGCGTTCTGTGAGATGTCAGGACGAAGTCGAAAGTCGATCGGCGTTCGGCGAACGAATTCACGTAGATGAAAGCAGGCGACTCGGGTGATCAAGTAGACGGTAGATTTGCCTTGTCGATCCCACGCGAATCACCAGGCGACAACACGGAAACGATGTCACGACATCGGCGATGTCGAGAAGGTCTGTCACGGAGTCTGTGTTACGACAGCTAGCAGACGAAACGGTGGTGGCCTCGCATTCGAAGATCACGTCAAAACGGAACTGCAGTCGGTTATCGCTCAGTCTTCTTCAACGCGTGAGAAGTGCAGCGTCTCACAACTAATCAGTACTGTTGAAATCGTAGAAGTATTTACTACAGGCGTTGGGCGGACACACGTTTCAGCCCAATTCCTGAAGACGAGAGTGCAACACTTTCTTCTGCAAATCTGTTCGTCTGGCCTCGAATGGCCGTCCTGCCCTTATATAGCTTGATGGCCGGAAGTTAGTCTGACCAATTACAACACTTAATACAAATTAAAGTCGCTTCAAAAACCGGCTCCTGAAACCATTCACACTTCGAAGCAAACCATTCAATTTGCTGATTTTAAAATTGATTTTGCGAGCTAAACGTTTGGCTATATAAGTGCTCATTCAATCTTTAACTTACGTGAATTACTTACATAATTAACATCACTGCATTCCCTGTATCGAGCCGGATACCACAATATTCATCGTACATTCCAACTCTCATGAATTAATCCATAATTTTAATAAAACACGCACTCTACTCATAAGCTAGGTGTGACCCTAGTGTTTTTTACACCTACATTTCTGTAAACAACTTTTATAAGTTCATAATATAATCTTCTTATAACCACAACATAAGTAGTTTGCAAGGTCACCATATTAAAAAAGTCATGTTAAATAATTTCTACTGGTACCAAATTTGGTATACCTAACCGTAGAATTAGTGGTGTACGCTACAAATTAAATTAATTAAATCTGACTCGTCGGCAGTTAAAACGTTACACGCTTTAATCGCCAGAGGGCACCAGCATATAACTCCGCGACAATACATACCAGAGATGGCAGCACCATCCCATCAACCACTGTTCTAAAGCCTGATTAAATTCTATACAAACCACTTTGTGACACACTGCTAATTAGTGGGTTATTAAACTTGATCCGCCCACTCTAAGATCATATTCACTATTAAAGAATCAATTACTAGCTAGCTTCCACCCACCTATGGAATAACAAATCATCCGTTTTTATTGGTGCCATCTGGTACATTGATCATCACTCAATTCTGCCAGGTAGGAGAGAAGTTGTGTTTGTTATTGTGTTTTCTGAAATACATCACCGATTGTTAGATCAGAGGCCAGTGGTCTGAGGAAGCCAGTGATCACAGAAAGACGCCAATGGTCTGAGGAAGCCAATAAACACAGAAAGAGGCCAGTGGTCTGAGGAAGGCAATGAACACAGAAAGAGGCCAGTGGTCTGAGGAAGCCAGTGAACACAGAAAGAGGCCAGTAGTCTGAGGAAGCCAGTGAACACAGAAAGAGGCCAGTGGTCTGAGGAAGTCAGTGAACACAGAAAGAGGCCAGTGGTCTGAGGAAGCCAGTGAACACAGAAAGAGGCCAGTGATCTGAGGAAGCCAATGAACACAGAAAGAGGCCAGTGGTCTGAGGAAGCCAGTGAACACAGAAAGAGGCCAGTGGTCTGAAGAAGCCAGTGAACACAGAAAGAGGCCAGTGGTCTGAGGAAGCCAGTGAACACAGAAAGAGGCCAGTGGTCAGAGGAAGCCAGTGAACACAGAAAGAGGCCAGTGGTCTGAGGAAGCCAGTGAACACAGAAAGAGGCCAGTGGTCTGTGGAAGCCAGTGGACACAGAAAGAGGCCAGTGGTCTGAGGAAGCCAGTGAACACAGAAAGAGGCCAGTGGTCTGAGGAAGCCAGTGAACACAGAAAGAGGCCAGTGGTCTGAGGAAGCCAGTGAACACAGAAAGAGGCCAGTGGTCTGAGGAAGCCAGTGAACACAGAAAGAGGCTAGTGGTCTGAGGAAGCCAGTGAACACAGAAAGAGGCCAGTGGTCTGAGGAAGCCAGTGAACACAGAAAGAGGCCAGTGGTCTGAGGAAGCCAGTGACACACAGAAAGAAGCCAGTGGTCTGAGGAAGCCAGTGAACACAGAAAGAGGCCAGTGGTCTGAGGAAGCCAGTGAACACAGAAAGAGGCCAGTGGTCTGAGGAAGCCAGTGAACACAGAAAGAGGCCAGTGGTCTGAGGAAGCCAGTGAACACAGAAAGAGGCCAGTGGTCTGAGGAAGCCAGTGAACACAGAAAGAGGCCAGTGGTCTGAGGAAGCCAGTGAACACAGAAAGAGGCCAGTGGTCTGAGGAAGCCAGTGAACACAGAAAGAGGCCAGTGGTCTGAGGAAGCCAGTGAACACAGAAAGAGGCCAGTGGTCTGAGGAAGCCAGTGAACACAGAAAGAGGCCAGTGGTCTGAGGAAGCCAGTGAACACAGAAAGAGGCCAGTGGTCTGAGGAAGCCAGTGAACACAGAAAGAGGCCAGTGGTCTGAGGAAGCCAGTGAACACAGAAAGAGGCCAGTGGTCTGAGGAAGCCAGTGAACACAGAAAGAGGCCAGTGGTCTGAGGAAGCCAGTGAACACAGAAAGAGGCCAGTGGTCTGAGGAAGCCAGTGAACACAGAAAGAGGCCAGTGGTCTGAGGAAGCCAGTGAACACAGAAAGAGGCCAGTGGTCTGAGGAAGCCAGTGAACACAGAAAGAGGCCAGTGGTCTGAGGAATCCAGTGAACACAGAAAGAGGTCAGTGGTCTGAGAAAGCCAGTGAACACAGAAAGAAGCCAATGGTCTGAGAAAGCCAGTGAATACAGAAAGAGGCCAGTGGTCTGAGGAAGCCAGTGAACACAGAAAGAGGCCAGTGGTCTGAGGAAGCCAGTGAACACAGAAAGAGGCCAGTGGTCTGAGGAAGCCAGTGAACACAGAAAGAGGCGATGCACTTACATAGATCCAAAGTTAGCATATTAATAGTTGTTTAATAGAGTCTGTTGCATTTATTACATTTTTGTCCCATTATGAGCGCAGACTAAATATGATACACCTTTACATAGAAAGGCTCCATTTAGAATGCTGCATGCAAGCAGTGTCAAAAGAACAGCATAGATGGTGGGGACAAAATAAGCAACTGATTTAACAAAGGGGTGGTCTCAGAAATGTTCAAAAAATTGTGATGTGTTTTATTGGTTCAAATGTGCTTGAACAATAAGTGGCACCACTGGTCAAACTTATTTTGGCAAAACTTTTTGACGACTATACTGCCACATATCAAAACTTAATGGAGCACAGTGGCTAGAGCACCAGACTCTCATTTGAAAGAAACCAGGTTTGAATCCTATCCTGCCTTCTCAAACCTTGGACAAGTTCATTCAATCTGCGTTGCACTAGTTCACTTGGTTGAATGAATGAGTACCTGGCTATAGACAGTGGTGGATATTTGTGTACAAATAGTATTTGCGCATAATTAATAGCTGCGTGGCAGAATGCTTCCCAGAGAAGTCGAGATAGTGTTTGATTGAACTTATTTGCCGGGGAGTGAAGTGTAAAATGCTTTGAGCAGTCCTGAGGTCTGGATACTGCACTATATAAGAACTTTACCTTGATGTTACTGGATTCAGTTATGTTTATTATTGGAAGTATAGCGTTACCTTTCCGAATCCTTGATGTCTCTTATGAAGCTTTCGGTGTCCTCACGACTGCCTCGTCAGCGTTGGACTGCTAACTTTTGGTCGTCATGTGACTTCGTTGGTGGTCGTCACATGACAGCAGGTCCAAGAAGATTGCAGAAAGGTTGTACCCGGTGTCTCTGTTGCTGGCTGATCGCCTCTCATGGTCAAAGATGCAACAGTGCTCACCAGAGAAAACAACTTCTGGCGAAAGAAAATCGGTGAAGCAATAGAGATCAGACCAGTATTTTTGTTAGTTTGTGTAATAATTGATGTCTCCACTACGTCGTGGTTTTGCTTACATCACAATTGAATTTTGCATGTGACCTACGTCAAGCTTTGCTTTGCCAGCAATGTTGTTAATGGTTATATATACATGAATTACATTGCTATTGCTGCATGACATCTCATAAATCAAACATTCTCATATACAGTTGTCACTTTACAAACTTTGCCTTATGTTTTTGCCATAAAGAAACACTTTCGTGACCAGAATTTCAACAAAATATTCGACGGAATGTTCGAACGCACCACATGTTTTCTGATGACTTGACAGAGGTTTTGCTAGGCAACAGGTCACGTGATGGATAGGTTAATTGTAGCGTGTTCGGCTAGCATTGCCAGATGGTTGACTGTGGATGCTATGCTTCAGGCGGCATGCCCAGCCTGGACTGCATGACATTTGGCCGGCACGAGAAGATGCTGGAGTGTTGTGTCAGCAACCTGTACATCCAGGGCAAGGAACCCCTTGACCTCACTGCTGATGCTGTCGGGGTATGTCATGGCGCAGTGACACCCCTCATTGCTGCAGCCTTCCAGTTGCTACAGTGTATCTTTGGACTGGCAGAACCAACAAACTCAAACTCCCACATTGTATATATCTCTAAATTGTTCTTGTTTCGTTATGTTTTATGGCCAGTGTGGCAGACAGTTTTATCGTAAACAAAATGTATTACTTTGTCAGCTTTATTAGTTTTATTAACAGAAATGTAACCAATTAAAATTAGATATCTCGGCTGGTTGACGCTTGATTTGAAACTTATTAACAGAATAAGAACAAGAAGAAGAAGAAAGTATATTCAGCTGGTTGATATTTCAAACAAAAGCACAGTTTTGTTGTCATCTGGCTGGAAAATGTCTATGATGAAAAGATCTATTATATGACTGATGAAATTGTTAAGTATCGAAAATTGTGAGAAGTGGCGTACAAAATGTCATGTAGGTGGATGTCTATGGAGCAGGAGGGGAGATGTTGGAGTATTGGTTGGTTGGTTCTGCTGGGCCTGATGCAGTAATAAGTAATGCTGAAGAGTAAATATTGACTTAGGCAGCGGAGACAAGTCAACCAAAGGAAAACAAATGATGTATTTTCAGTGTTGCCAACAGAATCTAGATACTGTAAACTTGTGTGTAGCTACAGTGATATGAAATGTGTAGATTAGGTCTATACGAAACAGGAGGTTAACTAATGTGTGAATGAATTGTACCATTAGCCTGTAGATATGAATTCTTTGTAATTTTACTTTATTTGTACACATTTTCTAGCAGTAAAATGTTGTCCTTGAATGTTGAAGGTCAGATTCACAAATCAATGTTAATATGATGGAGAGATAAGATATTGATATGCAATCATACCACTAGATCATGCCAACAGAAGTGATGGTCTGAAACAAAGTATTTATTGAGCGCAAATTCCAAATATGCCAAATACTTATCGAATATTTTTCCACACAGAAACAAATTTGTTGGGGGAAAGAAATCTTGTGATGTATTTCATTAGAATGTGCAACATTTCACATGTTCCATGCCTGCTTTTGTAGTTTTGTAGAGTTGCATGAACCATGTGTGGTTTAATGATAGCTTTGTTCAAAATACAGCATTGTTGCCTTATATTTTTGATGGCAGTATGTTATAGCAAAAATGTCAAAAGCGCATGGTAAAGAAACGTTACGTTTTCGTAGTAAAGTATTTAAAGATTTATCGACATGCTCATCTAGCTGTGGATATCTGACCTGGTGAAAACTGGATGCCCATTGGTTCCAAGATGAATGCAATTTATGGTGTGTAGATCTCCATTTAGTTGGGTAATGTTGGGTTTTTTCATATTGGGGGTAATAAACAAAATTCACATGATTCAAGTATGTATACTATCAATAATAACTTGTGTATTATTTATTTTTATATAAAGAAACACAATGTTTCCTCAAGAAGACCATTATTTTGTTATTCCTTAACTTGAACTATATTAGAAATATTAGATTTTGACTAAACTCGACCAGCATGTCAATGAGATGATGATAACGGCAGGTGAGAAGTTTAATACATTTTCTAAGGTCACGTTTTCTTATAATCACACAAAACGTTAACATGGTTGCCAATGAGAAAACTAACAGTGTGCTGACCCCGTTACGATTGCTGCAGCGTTTGTCTTATTTTAACGTAATTTGATGGAGCTTTAGGTATGATCAAATCCACACTAGCATATACGTAAAGCCAGCTATAAGATGCGCATCTTTGATGTTGCACATATCAAGACGGTGTTGTGCAAAAAATGAGCCCATTTGTAGTTGGTGGGCGATAAATTGAGGAATTTACAAAAGATGGCAAGCGATAGGTGTAAGGATACCCCGGAGTCGTAGACGCGTTCGTTCTGCCGCTTCAAATACAAATGTTATGTGTCACCTATTCAGATTAACATCGGAGCTAATTAATTATTTATTGTTACATGTATATTATAATATCTTCATATTGTCATGAGATAATAAATCGGTCAATTGCAGCATGATCATCCATAAAAATATAAAAATAAATAATAATTTTAATATAGTAGTAAGTACTGTCCATTGCAAACAACTAAATCAGATTTATCATATAATCTAAAGTGGTATTTAATGCATTAATTGCAGTTTTCCTTGAGAGATCTAGACACGATGTCGGTTAACTACGCCTCTGGTTTGTCGCCTTTTGAGCACAAAGGCAAATGTGGCATGACCGAGACATTTGATACACCCACAGTGCTTGCCGAGAAAATGACTCGGCTGTCACAGTGGATTCAACAGTCACACCACCTAGTGGTAATCACTGGAGCTGGTACTGCACTAATCCCATGCATTTTGGGGCTGCGTGTTCAACTCGAAAATGTAAACTCACCTTTGGGCCGATGATGAACAATCCGTTATTACCAAAACTACAATGATCCGCAGGATGAATGCACTGCGTCCTCAATCTGCTGACAGCAATACACGTGATACCAGTCAGCCCCCGAACAAAAGGAGTCGTCTGTTCAGTTTCATGGCTTCATCTCTTGCACCAGCTGCACATCAGGACAATTCATCTTCAGATGAACTCACTGAATATTTAGCACACCAGACATTGCCAGAGGATTCTGACCCCTTGGCTTTCTGGAAGCTACACCGGGAACAGTTTCCAACTCTGGCGTGACTTATACCGTTCTATCTAACCGTCCAGGCTAGTTCTGCACCAGTCGAGTGACTCTTTAGTGTCGTGGGCAAGATTTTTCATCCAGAGAGGTGTAGGCTGACAGATAAGAAGTTTGAATGCATCATGTTTGTTCGGTGCAAAAGGCCAGTATTTTATGTCTTGACTTAAATAATGAATAAATGCATAACACTGCTGCTTTTGTGTTTTCATCGAATAAATGTTGCGTTCAATGTACTTGACTGTACTTGACAAAAATGTTCAGAGTCCTTTGTACTTTAGTTTTTCATAAAATACTTGTACTTGCCTATATTTTTAGATTTGTACTTGTACTCGGACTTGGCAAAATTGAAAGTACTTGTACTTAAGTACATTGTGCAAGTACTTGACCCATCCCTGAGTTCCATATTACTTCTGTCTTCTCCTGATGTGTACATAACACAGTGTAAATAGGGGATTTTAAAAACTTTTAAGTGGATGTTCCTTACAGAAAGAGTCCACTGTAAGTTGATTAGGTGTATGATTTTCTTTTGAGAATTAAAGGGATACAGAAGGCGATTGCGTAGACCTATACACCTCCGAGTTAGTTCAATCTAACCATTTGCAACTACAATTAACAATGTCACTGATCAATTTTCAAAGTGGGAGTGAAATCTCACAGTTCTCGACGGCTGTCATATTGAGACATGCCCCCCAACCAGTAATTGCTTAGAGCATCTATTTTGACTATGACGCTGCAGGGAAGGCCCCGATACACTATCACGCAATGCCATACGGTAGTGTCTTGTGGGATGAATTAGTAAGGCAATATGCAAATTTTGACGTCACTATCGAGCACTGTCTGATGTCTGCTGGGGATCCAACAGACACTACTATCATCCGACACGGGGCATCCGATAGCCAATGAAATCGCGTATAGTACGGCCATACCCCCATGAGCGAAATGACAGATTTGTCACGTCAACAACAATCCATGTTGAATGAGCTATGTCACGAGCAAACGGTTTTATGGGACAACAGTTAGGCATCATATAAAGACCTCAATGTTCGCTACAGAGCACTTGCCAGTATTCAGATGTCGTTTGAGACACAGTGGGGTGTCAAGCTTGAAAGTAAGTTTCCAAGCAGTTGTATCGGTGTGAATGTGATTGCTGAATGGTTGTGAATGCATGCATTGTCCTGTGTGCATTGTTTGTGCAATGTAACATTTTCTATTACTATTCAGTATGTGTATGTGCGTGTGTGTGTGCATGTGTGTGTGTGTGCATGTGTTTGGGCAAGTGTTTTCTCTGCATGATCATGTAATCCTGTTGTCGCCAAAAACCAAAACTTTTAATAACACTGTCACTTTTTTCCTGTTATACAAAACAAATTTCCATTTTAACTATCAACACATTTTTATTAATTTTCATATTTAATTGATGTTCATCTGTCAAAATATACAATGTATTAGTTATCTCGAGAAGAAAATATTAAATTTATTATGTCAAAACCAATGTCATCACATATATAACCATCACACATTTATACATGACGTATACAATATTTTCCTTTAGGTCTCCTTAACAGTCGGTGGCATAAAGACAAAGCTGTACAGCTTCCGGCCTGAGTAAGCAGGAAGATGTCCAAGAAAATAAAATCACAAAAGAATGGTGCAGGACTACTGGCTTGAGCAGCAGTTTTTGACTGCAGTTATCAAGAAAAGAGAAACGGCATCCAATTTGGTGAGATTTTGGTACTTATGATATCTATACATTTAACCTTTATGACATTGTGTGTTCATTCTTTTCAGTTGAACCTTGGGTCACAAACACACTAATTGAACTTGTATTTAAAATAAATGATATATGATAAACATGCTAGTGTCGGTGACAGATCGATAGTAAGAAAAAGATACATGCTGTACACATCATTGTTATGTCAACATCTTGCTTTGTTCCACACTATAATTAATCGACAGACCAACATTAATAACAAAATTATGAACATTTAGATCAACAATAACTGCATGTCAGACTGACTGTCTGTTCATTTGTTCCACTGTCAGGACGCAGCTCCAGAAGTTGTCGTGGTACTCGTTTTGCACATTTTGAGCGGAGATGGCACTGATTCCATGCTGTTGTCCAAGATCTTGATACCACTCAGTTTCTTTGTCTCTTTGTACCCTTTCAGCATAGCGCACATCACATTCCATTCGGAGAAAGTTTTGCACTGCTGTGTAGGCTTGAGTCACAACAGTTGCTTCAGGGTGTGGTCTACATGCACCAAATCTGTTTACAAGTATCCCAAGCGCATTCTCTGACACTCTCCTGGATCCGCTCATGTGATAGTTGAACAACCTTTCCTCGGATGACAAACCCCTGTGTGGGTAAGGTTTCAGTAGATAAGGCTTCAGGGGGAACGCCTCATCCCCAACAATGACTTGCGGCAGTGCTGTGTGCCATCTTGCAGGTTGGCTGAAGATGGGATTTGCAGTTGGTTTTCTTCAAGTGCTGCTGAGATTGGTGAAGATGGTTAGACCCCAGCATCACTATTTCTGCTGTTCTCTCCCACGTCAAGTATTATGAAGTGGTAGTTGGCGGCAACTACAGCTAACAAAACAATGCTGTGGACATGTTTGTAGTTGTAGAAGTATGATCTACTCTTGTTCGGGGCCTATAGAGCAGTGTTGCACCAACACAATTAGGAAAGTTCCACTTGTCCTCAAAGTCAACAGCAACTCCTATCCATTCATCTGTAGTGTTTGGGACCTGCACACAAAACACAAATAAAGAAATGTAGTTTCGGACATCTGTGATAATTAACTATTATTTTTTCACTGTCACGATGACAGTTCAATTCCAATGTCACCAACATCATCCAGTCCATCGCCTGCCTACACTGTTGCAACAGTTTCAGGCACAACCAGCAAGTCCACAGGCACAACCGTTAATGCTACACGTATCACCAGCAGCCACACAGGTACGACCAGCGACACCACATTTCACAAAAACACCTCCACACGTCAGACAAACGTATTCACAGGTCCAACCAACCTATGCACAGATATAACCAGCAACATCACATTTCAGACAAACATCTCCACATGTCAGACCAACAACTCCACAGGGATGACGAGTAATGCCACAGGTACTATCTCAGCAGCCACAACCTTCTACGTCACCATCTGGTGTAATGGCTAGTAAAACAAAACAACGCAATGATCTCGCAGAAGAAGCAACATTTGATTCAATACAACAGTATTTTCTTCGTAAACGTGCTAGAGTGCAGTCCACTCACTGTGACAATGCCACTGAGGAACCGTACGTGATCTGGGCAGAGTCTGATTAAAGATTTGAAGAAAGTGAAAAGTGAAAACACCAGAACAGTGTTACAAATCAGAATAAATCGTCTAGTACAAGATGAAATCTTGAGACAATTTGAACAACAGTAGGAGGACACTTAGTGACAGTAACTGCATTGTTTTTGTTTTGTTTTTGCCAGAGAGGCTGAAAACTCACGAATGTTTTCTTACTGAAAATTTTATATGTAGACATTTTACAGTATCGTCTTTGGTCGCTGATATTACCAATGTTTATATTCAGTTGTCAGCTTTGTTGTTCTTTTGAATTAATGTGATAAGTTTATATGCCCAACTGTGCATCAAAAGCAATTTGCATCACCACTGAATAAGGTGTTTGTTAGGAGTCACGCAATCACATATGTATGATGTTTGTGAGGTACTAGTATTCTGCACATTATCACTGGAGATGGTGTGAGGAAGTAAATTCACTACTTTTGCACAGAGACAATAATACTCGCACACAAATAATATGTTGGTTTTCTATGCACATTGTCAATGATGTTTACTGCTTTCAGATGTGTGCATCTAGTTTTTTCAGCTTGAAACGTTGAAGTCCCAACTGCAGCAACGAGACGTGACTATTGAGTTCTTGCAATAGTGAGATATGAATAATGATTGCTGTTGTATTGTCACATTGGCTCTTGACCTTCATTGTCATTTTCATGTGAAGGCAGGATGACAGAAAACGGGAATTGTTCCGTAATTATATTTAATTGATTAACGTGTTCTAGCAATTGAGGCACTGGTAACATATTTTGTACGTCTTTCTTCTATTCATGAAAAACACACTTAACATGTAATAAATTTAAATGTGTACGTACTGTATCTTTGGTGTTGTTGTTGTATTTACTGAAATAGACCAATGTTACTTGTAAGAATCTGCATTTGTAATTTTAACAGCAGATCTCTCCGTCTGTGTATGTGTGTGTTTCTGTTGTATGTGTGTTTCTGTGTGTTTTATGTTAGTGAGTCTATCATCTGTGGATGTGCATTGTGTGGCATACCTTCCACATAGTCTTTCAGTGCATCGTAGATGGCTTACATATATCAGGAATTAATCTTCCCAGTGACTGGTGACTTATCCTGTATGTGTTATTTACAGGAATAGAACAAACATTGAGGGAGAGCGTTTAAAAACTAATTCTTTCCATTTTGATTTGGAATGCCTGGAGAAATTGGAATGCGAGATGATAAAATTTTCTCGCAACTAACTGCATATATTTTTCAAAAGTTTACTGCAATGTTGGAAAAAATGATTGTGTTAAAACAATAAAAAAAGGCATATATTTAAATTAGATAAATTATGTCCAATGCAAAACTTGAAGTATAATAGTCTTGAAATCACACAGAACTGTGATAACAAATTCAAACATTTAGTCACCTGCTACCAAGAATTCTAGCTGCTCCGCTTTTGATAGGCATTTTCTCATCAAAATGTCTTGCCTATCAGGAAGAAATCATTACACATGTTGTTGCAACATATCAAAATGGTGAGGCTCTATCCTCAAGAAACTCCTGTACTCTTCCACTTTTCTGAACGTAGTTCTTGTGACAGCGTGTGAAATGCGCCATATACTTCCCTTCGATCCAACCACGGCTGCATCCACCATCTCTGCCTGTTCCATTGTCTTCTTTGTCGGCATCATTGCAGTATGATCGCTACTGCCAATGCGGCTTGTTCTTCCTAGCTGCTTGTCTCATCAGCCATTCTGTGGAAATGTGGCATGCCCAGAAACAATGACCTTCACCCATAGTCACACCTCCATATAAATATGCCAGCTCATACGTTGGTTTCTCGTATTTCCTTCGATTCAGAGGTACAGTTGTATCAACTGTTGTAATGCCAACAAAATTATGCCATAAAGTGCACCATGTCCAGGACATAACGTCTTTAGTAGTTACAGAGCCAAAGCAAATTCGGCGATGCAAACTAGAATAATATTCTCAGTTTGGTGAATTGGGAAGAGTAGGCATTGGTGATGTCAGGCTTTCAATCACAGTGGCGCTGTCTGTGCAATTTAAATTATATGTCTTCAACACAGTTATTCTAGTAAACTGCTCACATAGTATTCTTGATTGCAGTTGTCAATGATTATATTTGTTCGTACCAGTAACTCTTATAGGCACAGGCACAAAAAATACCTTTTGTTTCCCATTAAAAATGCCCGTTTCTGCCCATCAAAAGAAATCTCCTATTTCTGTCCATCAAAAGATATCTCCTATTTCTGACAATTAAAAGCAGTCTCTTATTTCTGCTCATCAAAAGCAATCTCCCATTTTTTTCCAATTAAAGCAATCTCCCATTTCTGCTCATCAACAACAATCTCCCATTTCTGTCCTTCAAAAGCAATCTCCCATTTCTGCCCATCAAAAGCAATCTCACATTTTTGTTCATCAAAAGCAGTCTCCCATTTCTGCCCATCAAAAGCAATCTCCCATTTCTGCCCATCAAAATCAATCTCCCATTTTTGTCCATCAAAAGCTATCTCCCATTTCTGCCCATCAAAATCAGTCCCATTTCTGCCCATCAAAAGTATTCTGCCATTGCTGTTCATCAAAAGCAATCTCCAATTTCTGTCCATCAAAACAATCTCCCATTTCTGCCCATCAGAAGCAACTCCCGTTTCTGCCCATCAAAAGCAATCTCCCATTTCTGCCCATCAAAAGCAGTCTATCATTTCTGCCCATCAAAAGCAATCTGCCATTTCTGCCCATCAAAAGCAGTCTACCATTTCTGCCCATCAAAAGCAATCTCCCATTTCTGCCCATCAAAAGTAATCTCCCATTTCTGCCCATCAGAAGCAATCTCTCATTTCTGCCCATCAAAAGCAATCTCTCATTTCTGCCCATCAAAAGCAGTCTCCCATTTCTGCCCATCAAAAGCAGTCTCCCATTGCTGCCCATCAAAAGCAGTCTATCATTTCTGCCCATCAAAAGCAATCTCCCATTTCTGCCCATCAAAAGCAGTCTATCATTTCTGCCCATCAAAAGCAATCTGCCATTTCTACCCATCAAAAGCAGTCTACCATTTCTGCCCATCAAAAGTAATCTCCCATTTCTGCCCATCAGAAGTAATCTCCCATTTCTGCCCATCAAAAGCAGTCTCCCATTTCTGCCCACCAAAAGCAATCTACCAAAGCACAATTACATAAACTAGTAATAATTAAAATCATAGTTGTAATCTTACTCATTCATTTCAGTAGTAATCATAATTGATCACATTTCTGATCTAATCATAATAAATCTTTCAATCTCTTCAATGAGTCTCCATACATTAGTAATCATAACTGATTGCATTTGTGGTGTAATCATCCCATCTCTGATGTTAGTTCCCTGAAACATTGCAGTGTGCATGTAGTGAAGGACTGAAGGGAGAGGTGCTTCGACAGCGGTGCATAGATATTTCTTCATTGCAGTACATCCGAAGCCAGCCAGTGGGGACCATGGCTCTCAGACCAACAGGAAACATATGCACCCAGAGAAAGAGCCGTGGAAATTGCAGGTTAGTACAGATGTGGTACAGGTAAAGAGAAGTTCTTCTATAGCATGACATCCAGTCGTCTGAGTTTCCAGAGTAATATTTGTGTTTCCAGTGTACTGGGCCAAGTGTAGATTCCCACTAGGACCATGCCAGAAATACCCATTATCTCTAAGGAGATTTGTACTAGTACTACATATAATTTTACTGATTTAATTGTAGAGTAGAGTGCGTGTAGTATAAAAATAAGTTATATAGCAGGTAACTTGGGAAATGACTTGCAGGGAAGTATTTCTACTAATAATACAAAGAAAATCACACCAAATTAAACTTTTGGCATACTTAGTGATCCAATGGTTCCACTTTGGTAAAGTGCATGGGAATAAGCCAATGTCAAACTAATAAGTGCATGTAACGGCTGTTTACAAAATGTTCTGTTTACAGAATGAATGGGCGCAACTTTCAAACTGCAAATGCTGTTTTGGGCTTATTAGATGCAATTTGGCAGGCAGTATACCTTCAGCTTATTTATTCGAGTATTAAGAACTATATCTAGATAACTATTAACAAACAAGGGACGCATATGTATGTTTCGTCATGAAGTACTCTTGTGTGCCAAATATCAGTATAGGTTGATAAATTGGTCAAATTGAATATTAGCATAGTGCCGATTAAGTTGGCAAAACCGCCACCAGCCAGTTGCTATATTTACGGTCGGTGTATGCTGCAATAATGAGGTTTTAACAAATAATATTCCATACTGAGTTCCCGAACACTAAGGATTCTGACCAATCACCTAATCATGGAAATCGGACGGTAAGTTCTAACACTGGGATCAAAATCTATGATCATTGGAAGACAGACAGACAAACAGAAGTTCTTTTTTTAGACCCATATACAATTATACATATCACTCAATAAGTGAGTATGTAAAAGCGTAAATATAGTAATCACATGGTATACAAATTATCATGTGTGGGTCAAGGAGACTCCCACTAAGGCTAAAAAAGCTGCTCTGATGGGAGCTGCCAGTTATATTGAAGAAAATCCTGGTATATAAAAAAAATTGTGGCATAAATTAGTTAACAAAGTAAGTCAGACAAAGCTTAGAACATGACATACGTGATTTTGGACGATTGGCTATTCATCCAAAGAGGTACACATAAAAGCTTGTTCATATTTGTTGTTCATTCATAATGACAAATGTAACAATTTCGTAATGTACATACAGGTAAAAAAGTCTGCAAATAATGATGTTTAACATACATTACAAACCCATGTAAGCTGTGAATGTAGATTTCACTTGTCATTAAATCAGATGCATTATTGATAGTATGCGGCAAGGTTTATCTGAGACTTTGTTTCGCAGATTCGTGTTGTACCCTGATTGTATGTATATTGTATTGTCCACATGTGTTGAAATTGTGAATGCTGTTGTTCTGATGAAGCGGCAAATTTTGAAGGTAAACAGGAAGTTTGTTATGCACGAATTTATAATACAATTTTAGTTCTTGCAATTTTAATACGTTCTATTTTTTATAATTTAAGACTTTTAAACAGTGGTTCAGTGTGAGCATTATGTTTGCTTACACTAATAATTCGGACAAGTTTCTTTTGAAGTTTCTGAATTCTGTCTCATTTGTGACCCCAAGCGGTAATGCCGTAATTTAAGTTGGGCAATGTTAGTGTGTTGTACAATACGATCTTTATATTAAGAGGTAATAACCATTTTAGTCTATTTAAGACACCTAGCGTCCTTGTAAACCTATTTGAAACTTTTCAATGTGACTTTTCTGCAAATCTCTAAATGTAATAATCGTATAGTGCCAAATATGGTACATAAAGGGTGGCAATTTTCATGAAATAAGTACGCGTACCAGGACATTTATTAAGCATTCATGAATGGTAATGTTGCTTGACTTCTACAGTAAGATTAGTGTCCATCTACATGAATTGTTTCAATATGTTGACAGAGGTCGTCTACGAGACATGATCTTTGATTGGGAAGATGCTCTGCCTGTGGATATGCTCGAGTTATCAGAGAAACACTGCAGGTAATTGATTCCTTACCAGTGCTGCAGGTGGCAGTGAATCACTGCACCAATGACTTTGGAGAAACTTTTAAATTGCATTTAATTTGGTCTGGCAAAAATTTACAAAAATGGGCAAGAGAGCTGACTATGATATTATAATATCCCTTAGGGCTATTCATACTTTTACAGTCTGTTGACTAAAATCAGTTCTTTTGATGATTTCAACAAAAGCACACTTCCTATTATTCACCCGACTAGGTACATTACTTAAATTGTCACACAGGAGGGAGATTTGGACATCAACGAACTTAATTTGTGATGGGCAAAATCACCTGGAGGGGGTTTGAGTGGTTAATTGTACGTTGATGTAAAAAAAATCTATGTTTAATGAAGACTGATATAAAACCGGCATTGGACACAATAGAGTAGTGGTTAGAACGTCAGTCTCTCACTCCAGAGAACACGTTTTTGAATCCTTATGATTCTGTTTCGAAGCTTAAAACGATTTTGTTCACTCTGCATTGCATCAGTTCACTTGGTAGTATAAATGCATACCTCACTTGATATAAATGATGGTGGATATAAATGAATGAGTAGTTTTTGTGCAGTAACTGCAGCATGGCAGAAATCTTCCCAAAAAGTGGGAGAAGTCGCGATCAAATGAACTAGTCTGTCAGGGGGTGAAGTTTAAAGTACTGCAAGTAATCATGAAGACCGAATACAACACTAGAACTTGTCTATACCATTGATCATTTCCTGACTTGTGTCTATATGCCTTGGCACAACGCTAGAGATAGTGCCGTGTGGCAACATGCTACTTCTGACAAAGCGCAACGGCGGTGGGATCGTCATTGTGAACCTACAGCCGACCAAACACGACAAGGCATGCCACTTGAAGATCAACGCCTACATCAATGACGTCATGCGACATGTGTGTGATGCCATTGGCGTTACCATGGCGATGGTATTGGAACCGCATGTTACGTTGACGTCACGACACGTCGACGAAAACCCACGGCGATGTCACATCGAAGTTGATGCGTGTCTTGGCCGCGTCAAGGGTGAATGTGATAGTAAGACGTCCACAGTCTCAGATGAACAAAAGGACATGAAACATTTACCTGATGCGGAACCTTGCAGATCTAACAGTGATGTGAAGCCACCATCTGTTGACATTAAGAAAGCAGACATTGCAGCTCGTAGTCATGACAACGCTAGAATAGAACCACGAGACACAGAACAATTCAATGTGCAGAATGGATTCAGCGATGTATTAACCGATGTGAAATTTGCTGTGCTAAAGGACCCTGATGCAAAACAAGAAAAGAGTAACCTTGCTTCAGTGATGCCTGCTTCGGATACCATCGACATCGATGCATTGTTGTCGAATGGTGATTTCAACTTAAAACGCAAAACACTCGAAACTGAGGCAGATTGTAGCAAAGGTTTGAAAAAAGTACCGACTGCGGTAATGAATGTTTGAATTCCCAAACCTGTGATGTGGTGTTGTTTTTTATATAATGTACAGTCCTCAATTACAGTAAAACAGTTTGCATGTAGGTTGTTTGTGTAGTACTTTAGTATTTCACAAATTGTAACTATAAAATATATATATCCTGTATATGTAGCTGTATGTGTAGGTGCTTTATTTAACATGTAATCATAGCTTAGAATTATATTAATACTAAAATAATTATCTTAAAATGTAGTCCACATAAATGATTATAAATAATAAGTACAACTAATTATTAAATATACACAATATGTATATGTATTTAAAATATTTTAAATGTCTAAATTATAGGTATTGAACAATAAAATAAATACATTAGTACACATGTGACCATCACTGAAGCCAATGTAGACACCAGCAGCTGTCTGTGAAATTTCACTTGAAGCTATATTTCCCCCAAATTCGACGCATGTTCTATTATGTTGTTAAGTTATTATTGCTAAACATTTTCTAATGCCATATATCTGGGACCAGCCAGTTGATGGGTGCAGACAATCACTGTAAAAACAGTTATGAAATCGTGACAATCGTAGTGATAACGCATAGTTAAAATGTAACAAATAAAGTAACATTAAGATGAAATGCATACGTGTTTAATTAAGTTATCACCATTGGTTTAACTAGTTTGCATATATACCATAATACATATATGTTATATGTCAGGCCTGGTGTTATAGCAATAGTAACGATTACAAATATCAAAGTAATAGCTAGATTGAATAAAACACAATGTAATTGTAATAGTACGGTGGCTGGGAGAGGACATTTAAATACATTTTGTTTATCTCGAGATCTCGACTTTTTAAAAAGTCGAGATCTCGAGTTACGAAAGCCTTGCGGGTGAGAAGGACGTCGTTTGATTGGTAGTCAGACGGTATGGAACACATGCTGGTTCTAGCATATCCATTTAGTTATATTTATTTACATAATCGTGCACGTGTGCGGCGTATTCTTGTATCTTAGTGTGTGTGCGTAAGTATGCATGTGTGTGCGTGCGTGCATGGCGAATGCACGGATAACTCTAAACATTACTATAGGGTCGTTGTTTCTGCCACGAAAACGCCTTTTTCGATATTCTAGTGATATTATGAGATTATACATGTTACTTTCTGTAGCTGAATACGATATATGTTTGCTATGTATGTTTATTGGTGTAGATTATCTCTCGTTGATTGCATTCAATATAATTATTCTAAAAACGAGCCCAAGCTCGGCGAAACCTAGTCGACTTGTAGGCACATTCGCATTCATTGTTTTGAATAAAATTCGATTCATGTGGAATGGTAAGATAACTGCTTGTTCGTCTATGATGACTAGTGTTTGTATTTCATCGGAACATTGCAAAATAACTCGTTCTGACGCTCGTTTCGACCCAAAAGCTATACTTGTAAACATGCTCTGAATGCATGGAAAGGGTCGGCCTGATGCGAGTGTGGGTCATAAGTGACGTCCCGATACCACGTGATCGCCTAGCTCATTAAATTTTATTTTCCGCAGGAATCGCTACACAGACGGGTTTAAAATCGAATTTATGCTACAAATGTTTTTTCTGTATTTTTTAGTGTTGTCAAATGTTACATACAAGGTTAAACTGTGTGTACACGTGGAAAAAGGATTTTAGCTAATGCGTTATTTTTATTTCCTTTAAACATAGTTCACATTATCGTTGATATGATTTACATTGTTGGCAGTAATTCAGTCCATTTTGTTGAGGAAGATGTTGATCTCCTCGGCCGGTACTTCACGTCCCTCGGCAAACAATTTCCCGTTTCTAAAGGATGATCGTCGATTTAGTTTGTATAGTTCCTGCATATATGGGCGTATGCGTGCCTTTTCTTCCGCATCTTCTTTGGTCAAGTCGTCAGCGAATCGGTACGTTGTGCCTGCGAGTTTCACTCGCGCTGCTCTCATGACCGTACCTCGGGTGACTCGGCTATAAAACCGAGCAATGATGTGGCGCGGGTTGTCTGTCGATTTTTCATCCGTTGTAGTGAGCATTCTCTATGACATTTCCCGTTAACGAGAACTTCTGTTGAAGTATTTTTTCTACCGTGTTTAGACAGTTTTCGCCGATCACCTCGTGCGCTCCAAGCACACAGATGTTGCAACCGCGTGAGTGGCGTTCCGCGCGACTGTGTTTCTCCTCAAGTCTCTTAATGGAAGCCGAGGCGCTTAGAAGATTTCGCGACGCATGTTCTAACGCCTTTTCCATTTCAGCGATATATTTTTCTTCTTTGCTTGATTTGCTTGAAATAAACTCGACAGTATTTGCCAGGTTGGCGATAATCTTTTCTTGTACTGTCACCTTTTCCTCCATTTCGTTTAGTTTTTTCATACATTGCTTGATTTGCAATAATACTGTCCATTTTAGTGTTCATGCATGTAAGTGTGTTGTGTACGAAAGTTGTGAAATCTTCATCATGCGCGACAGACAGTTCAACGGCTGGGGCATTGTCCTTTTCCACCGACACTGGCATGTCTTCGGGCACTGGCCGGCCCTTCTTGCGCGATTGTTTGCCATTCCCAGGCATGGTAGCCAGTGACAGATTATGTAAGAGATGATGTAATTTTGACTAGATTCTACAGTGTGTAGCGCACTGGAGCGTGTTCACTGTCGGTTTGGGTGTAGAAATGATGTTTGTTTGCCAAACATTACCACATACGCGACTTTTATGAAGTAATATTAACTATGCGTGTCCCGGCTCCATACCTTTTAGTTAGCGATTCTCATCGTAGAGTAGTCACTCCGTCTCAAAGTTAGTTAAGGCTGTTCCAAACACAAATTTATATGAAAATTGCATTATTATCTGACAACGTGGAGTGCTTCACTTTAGTCAGAAGTAAACTCAGAATTTGTACCTTATAAAACGGTACAAACAATAATGTCAAGCGCATACACGGATGCAATGTGGTGAGCCATGTTCATATTGTTCAGTTTAAAACAAGTCAGAACTCAAATTAAAGTATAGTGATGCACTACATTGAACAACTCGATGTAAACCCGTTCCTCGTCGCCATCACCTTCGCTGTCGCTTGCAACATCAGCAACACCGTACAGGATCATCAACACTCTCAATCCTGATGTATGCATGTGTCTATATATATATATATATATAAGCCTAAGGGCAGCATAGGTCGACCGCTCCATTATGAGAGATAGGATATACAACCTCCGAGAAAATGTATCTCATAATCACTAAAAATATTTTTTGTGTGCAAATAATTATTGTTATCATTATACGTCTGGGTATACTACGTATAATAACGGTTCAAATGTTTAAATAAAAGATAACGGCTCTGGTCTGCTTAAAAACGACGATCTGCCTTAGGCGGTCCCTTATGCATATTTGGTGGACGTATGCTGCTGTTAGGAGTATATATATATATATATACATTCAAATATCAAACCTCGTACCGTCTTTTGAAATATTGAGCCCCCAAGTTATCCACAACCCCCGAACGAATTTTGAAAATGTATAAATTTACGAACCATCTCAATGGGCCAGGTAGATCACATGCAAATTTTTAGCCCGATACATGCAAAACTGACGGAGATGTGGGTGCGCATACAAACACAGAACAAACTGTTTTATAATAATTTTAGAAGTTATATAGACACAGAAACAGTAACTGTGTCTAGACACAATCGTGTTCAGCGCATTGGCAGTTTACTGATTTGTTCATGATTAATACTATCCAGCCAAGAAATAGAAGTAACTTGAGATATCCATAGTCACTGATCCGTAACAATAGCTGCGTCCACCCTCTGTGTCCATCCCCAACACGATCGAGCTGTTTACTAATGACATTTTAATTTCCCCTACACCTAACAAACAACACGCAGTTCACATTATGCAGTATACTAACGACCGCTTAATGACCTCTACATTGGGCATCACTTTAACAATCGGAACCAAACCATTCTAGCAATTACAAATTAACCAATTCCCTCCATCAAACTAGCAATTACTAATCAAATAGTTATTGTTATACAAGCTATTTGTGACAGGATCTTACAACGTGTCATTCTGGTTCAGAACTGGTACTGCTCCACGGGTACGCGGATTCACATGAATTCACGTGTTCCTTCACGTGTGGAACAGAGAAAACTGGTACGTTTCTAGCGGAACGAGTATAATCAAGGGAATTTACGTGTTCATTCACGTAATTCACGTGTTCATTCACGTGTGAAACTGGTACGGTTCTAGCGGAACGAGTATTCACGTGAATTCACGTGTTCACTCACGTGTGGAACAACATAATTTTAATTCATAACTGTGCATGACACTGTAAAAAGAACGCAAGCCCAAAAAGAAACCCCCAAAATGCCTCTTTTAGCAGTCAATTTTTGGTCGCGCAGAAAACATCCCAAAATTACGTAAAGCGACATCTGTTACATGTACGTAATTATAACGTAACAACATTACGTTATACATGCATGTAGCGCCGTGGTGCAGTGGCTAGAGCTTCGGACTCTCAACCGAGAGGACCCGGTTTCGAATCCTGTGCGGCGGTGTCGAACATTGGGCAAGTTCGTTCACTATATGTTGCTCCAGTTCACTCAGCTGAATGAATGAGTACCTGGTGGTGGACGGTGGGTATGAATAGTCTTCGCCCATTAATTGCATCGTGGCTGGATGCTTCCCAGAGAAGTCGAGTTGGTGTTCGATTGAACAGGTCTGCCAGGGAGTAAAGTCTAAAGCGCTTTGTGCAGTCCTGAGGACTGGATACTGCGCTATAATTATAATAACTGACCTTTACTCTACTTATTTTTTACATCCACATGGCCACGCGTGACCATAATATGTGCATTCTGCTACGTATCTGGAATTACATTGTACTTCATTACATCATACAAAATTGCCTGGACAAGATAGTAAGCTAATGAGTCACTATCAAACATATGGCCCACATACATAAACAAAGCGACTGATGTAAAAACAATTGTTAAGATAAAGAAGAAACAGTTAAAATCCAAAGACAACAGGTTGTGATATTTTTTATTTAACTTTATCGGGTTTTAGCTAGAACTTTAATTATTCTTTTGAACTTTAATTATTCTTGGTTGAAAACCAAAATGCCATTGATTGCACTTTTAGATGTTGTAGATAAAATACCACATCATGCACAATTCTCAAAGTATGACAATAATTTTGAATTGTGTGTAAAGCATGAAACTTCAGACACAGTGTATCATATTTTCGTACTCCTGAGATGTATAATAAATATTTTATAATTGTTTGTGTATGGCCCCCCTTTAGCATTTTCATAGAAAACTTGTCGCAGAAATGTGGATAGTAATAAAAATAGTGATTTCTATCAGTACTGCAATGCTATAACCTATTTTCCATCTCCAGGGATGTAGGCCTATCCAAAAATCAATATGATCATTCGCCCCTAAAATGTATCGAAAAATCCTCTGCCTGACATTATAATGATATATACACTTCCACAATTTTAAGTGTATTTTCCGGACCATTAATCAATTTGTCTTTGTCATCTTCTATATGTTGTTTAAACGTTTACTGTAAACAAATCCGCCGTTACGGACTATCATCATCATCAGCAGCAGCAGCAGCAGTAGCAGCGGCGGCGGTGGTGACAGTGACAGCAGCAGCGGCGGCGGTAGCAGCAGCCGCAGCAAGCCCTCATAGAGAGGATGAACTTTCCATGGAGTGTCGGTGTCATTTGGTGTGTACCGCAGATGGCTGATGAATCCAATCTTTGCTCGGCACAGCTTCCCACAGTTTTTGTGTGCATATTTTCCAAGGCTGTAATGTTCTTAGCCTCATGTTTGTTGGCTACGTTTATTAATATGTTGGCTTCGAATGACTGTTCCGTTTCGAGTAATCGATCGCCATTTAGACCATGATAATACATGTATACAGTTGTATATGTTTATATAGATATATATATATATAAAGATATACATATATATTGTTCGCAGTATGCACTATGTTATTTTTAAGATTTGCCTATCCTTCATTTGTGCAGTAGGATATTGTCGCAGGTGTAATTACGTGTCCTTCCCACTCCTGATTTAATTATTTCAGTTTGAACGTTGTCCCCAGCACGTGTGACGTGTTTGATGACATTCTTCAAGTGGCTCGTGGTAGAATGCCGGTGTTATTAATTACACGACATACCGACCACCTTGATTGATTCTTGTAAATCAATTGTGTCGATGAAGGAGTAATTAATTGCACATTCGGAAGAATAACAATCACTCCTGGTGGTCATCCCAGACAGCTGGACAGCAACCAATGACATTAGACATGTCTCTACTACACAAACAAGAGAAGGATTGGGTAGGAAAGCACGTTTCAACCAAACGTACATGGTGCTGCATTGCCATCATAAGATACGCAACGTTCTAAAATGTACTAATATAACAACATTGTGGTAAGGGTGGTCTTTGTAGAACATATTGCATAATCCATGATATATATTGAAATACAACTTAAAATAAAAACATGACTACAGAATACCAAGAAAGACGTAGGATCGGTTTAATTAATTAGCAGGAGACAATACGTTGTAATTATATTGTATTATGTTGGCATGCTACACCACTCACGTGGGGCAAGACCCGTGGAGGAGAGTAAAGCCATTGTATTGAGCT
The DNA here is from genome assembly GCA_020002185.1 of Paraescarpia echinospica. Lineage (NCBI taxonomy): Eukaryota > Metazoa > Annelida > Polychaeta > Sabellida > Siboglinidae > Paraescarpia > Paraescarpia echinospica. Next base: position 9,590,916 of record CM034541.1, read on the forward strand.
GTCGCCAGGCAGTCTGTTGCAAGACATCGAGGTGTATGATTGTCGTGACGGAATCGTAAAGGTAAGTTCTTATATATCGCAGTATCCAGTCTTCAGGACTGCTCAAAGCGCTTTATACTTTTCTCCCTGACAGTTCAATGGAACACCATTTCGACATCTCTGGAAAGCATCCCGCCACGCTGCAATTAATGTGCGAAGACTGATCGTACACAAATGTCCACACCTGTCTATAGCCGGGTACTCATGTGTTCAGCTGAGTGAACTGGAGCAACGTAGAGTGAACGAACTTGCCCACGGTTCGACACCGCAGCAGAATATTCGAACCCGGGTTCTCTCGGTCGAGAGCTCGAAGCTCTAACCACTGCATCACAGCACTCCACGACTCGGTGATCTGTCACCCGCAACATCCCGAAAGTAAATATTAAACAGCAAAATACATTATTATTAATATCGGATGCGTGCATACATCCGCGAAGAAAACGGCAACACCGTCGTCAGGTAAACCCGTTTACCGAGTAGTGTGAAAGACGGCGTTTTATCGTTCGTGATGTTCGTTACATTTTCACATAGCTTAAGGGACAGAGGTAAGCTCGCTAACTTATTCGCTAGGGCGCTATATAACCTAAATAAATAAGGCAGTCTAGCGTACGCAATCTTACGTAAAGTGTAACATTTGTGCACAGAAAACAGTCTTCTTAAAGACTACATAGACAGTGAATAGTGTAAACACAGTTGACAAAACTATTTTAAATAGCTAATTAGATTATTATTATTAAATAAATTCTGATATGGCGCCTTGCAAGCGGCAAGTCAAGGCAAAGAGACACTTGGTGTGCGACGACTGCCACAGTTGGGTAGATTTTGCCTTATCCGGCTGTACGAAGTCATGGACAGAAACCAAGGAAGAGGGATTCACCTTTCAGTGCGTGGGGTGGTGGAAGGTGAAATGTCTGGAGAAAGAGGTAGCTAGGTTGGTAGATATTGTGAAGGGGATGGAGATGAGAATCGGCAAGGAGACAGATGGAATGGAGAGAGACGACAGGGATAAAGTTGGGAATACTGTGAAACTGAAGGAGCAGAGTAGTGGCAACAAGACTGAGGAAAGGAGACTGAGAGGAGGGAAGGTGATCGGAGGGGAAGAAAGTGGAGGATCGACGACAGGAAATGTGACAGGTGTGAAGGTGGCAGGAGAGAAAGTGACCGTAGAGAAAGAGGTAGGAGGGAAAAAGAGACGGGAGAGGAGAGAAGGAAATGCAATGGGAGGAAAGATGACGGGAAGAAAGGAAGTGAGAGTACATGTGACAGAAGAGAAGTCGGGAGGGACGATGACAGGAAGAAAGGTGACAAGAGAAACAGCGTCAGGAAAGAATGGAACGGACGAGATTGTGACGGGAGAGCAGAAGACAGGGGAACAAGATTACAACCAGACAGATGCAAACCGTAGAAAGAGCTACACTGAGGCAGTGATTGAGGGGGCAATGAGGAAAGAGAGGGTGTTTATGGGCGATTCGATTATGAGAAAGACAGATAAGACTCTAAGCGAGGGGGAGGACGTCGTTGTTTGTCTACCGGGGGCTAGGATAGAACATGTAACTGAAAGGGTAGAGAAGGTACTGGGGCATGGCAAGGGAGGGTCTATACTAGTACATGTAGGGACAAATAACGCAGAGAGGGAGGGAACAACTGGGATAGTTCAGAAGTACAGACAGTTAGTGAAGAAGTTAAAGAAAGACAAGAGTAGAACAGATTATCCTCTCAGGAATATTGCCAGTAATGGGAGGAAGGGGGCCGACATATAGAAACTGCAAGAGGATGGCGATCAACGCACTAGTTGAGCAGATGTGTAAAGAAGAGGGGGTGGGATTCGTAGATTTATGGGGATACTTTGTTGGGAGGGAAGATATGTACATGAGAGATGGCCTACATCTAAGTGGAAAGGGGGCAGCAGTTTTCTCAGAGAACTTGCTGCAATCTGTTGACAGTGGGACAGGCTGCATCTATTTAAACTAGATTCGCAGGGGGGATTCACAGAGAAGCCTGAAACTGGAGGCATAGATAAAGACAGCAGAAATAAATCGGCAAAGAACAGCCTGGAAAACTGTTCTGAATCAGGATATAAATGCATGTGTTTAAATGCAAGGAGCATAGTAAACAAAAGAAGTGAACTAAACATTATGGTAGAAGATATTGACCCTCACATAATAGGTATAACCGAATCGTGGGCCACCACTGATATATCAGATGCCGAATTGGGACTAACAGGATATGTAATGTTTAGGAAAGATAGAATAGGAAGAAAGGGAGGTGGAGTTATTTTATATATTAAAGAATCTATCCAGGCTTATGAAATAAAATTAGAAAGAGAAGCAGATTGCGAAGAAGCTGTTTGGTGTAACATAGTTACAGGAAACTCAACGTTAACAGTTGGGTTAGTTTATCGAAGTCCAAACATAAGCATAGAAGAGAATGAAAAAATACAAAACGCTATAAGGGAAGTAAGCAAACGGAACTGTATTATTATGGGGGACTTTAACCATGGGCATATACAATGGAAATCTCTACAGAGTATGGGGAGTGAGGACCACAAGTTTTTAGTTTTAGTACAAGATAGTTTCCTTTCTCAACATGTGCTAGAACCAACCAGGGGAGAGAATGTGTTAGACTTAGTTTTGTCCTCACAGAAAGAATTAGTTGACAATGTCAAGATATGTGAGCCACTGGGGAGTAGTGATCACAACCAGATACATTTTACCATCAAAGTAAAATCAGAAAGGAATAGTAAAAAGCAGTATAGGAGAAATTTCCACAAAGGAAGGTATAAGGACATGAGGAAATATTTAGCAAAGATAGACTGGAATAACACACTGAAGAATAAGACAGCAACCGAAGGCTGGAATATCTTAAATAGTGAAATTAAGTGCATAGTCGATAAATTTGTACCTTCAAAAAACAAGGGAAACGGTCCAAAAAGAAACACTTATCGAAAGAAGCCATTAGAAAAATTAAGTATAAACAAATGATGTGGAAGTCATATAGATGTACTGGAAATGATGAAGACTACAACATTTATAAAGAAGCACTTAATCAAGCTACAGCTGAAATTAGAAATTCAAAGAGAAGCTATGAAAAAAAATTAGCTAGTAATATAAAACATGACAGTAAGAGTTTTTATGCGTATATTCGAAGCAAACAGAAAGTTCAGGATGAGGTCGGTCCTCTAGAAGATAGTGCTGGAAATACAATATCAGAGGGATTCTTAATGGCAGAAGACCTGAATGAGTATTTTAGTTCAGTGTTTACCAGGGAAGATATTAGTTCACTGCCAGTACCAGAGGCTAAGTTCAAGGGGGCAGATTCAGACTATTTAGGACAGTTAGTTGTAACCTCGGAAATGGTAGCTAAGAAAATAAGGGCATGAAGGATAATAAATCACCTGGAGTGGACGGGATTCCGCCCAAACTACTATTGGAAATTGTAGAACAAATTAGCGTACCGCTTGCAGCAGTTTTCAATTTGTCATTAGAAGAGGGAGTGGTTCCGTTAGAATGGAAAGAGGCAAACATTATACCGTTATTTAAAAAAGGTTCGAGAAACAAGTCAGAGAACTATAGACCAGTGAGTTTAACATCAATGATTTGCAAATTATTAGAAAGACTAATTAAAGATCACATGGTGGATTTTCTTGTTAAACATAACTTGATAAACCCATCTCAACATGGGTTTTTAAAAGCGAGGTCATGCTTAACAAATATGTTATGTTTTTTGGAAGACATCACTAGGTGGGTAGATGAGGGATCACCAGTAGATATCATCTATTTAGATTTTCAAAAAGCTTTCGACAAAGTACCACATCAAAGATTACTCCTTAAGCTAAAGGCCCATGGCATAGGAAATGGTATAATAAACTGGATAGAAAAATGGCTGAATGACAGAAGACAACGCGTAGTAGTTGATGGGGAGGCTTCAAACTGGAAATCGGTATTGAGTGGGGTACCACAGGGATCAGTACTAGGACCTATATTATTCTTAATATATATCAACGATTTGGACGATGATATAACAAGCAAGGTGTTAAAATCTGCGGATGATACAAAAGTGTTTAGAAGGATTAAAAGTGATGGAGACAGACAGCATTTACAAGATGATCTTGACAGGTTGATCAAATGGTCTGAAAAGTGGCAAATGCTGTTCAATTTTGGGAAATGTAAATGCCTCCACACAGGTCATGGGAATGAAGAGGTAAAATATAAAATGGGGGGTACTGTTCTAAGTACCACTGTAAAAGAAAAGGACTTGGGGTTAACCATTAGTGCTGATATGAAGGTTTCAGAGCAGTGCGGAATTGCAGCGTCAAAGGGAAATCAAATCCTTGGATTAATTGGGCGAAATATAGCGTATAAGAAAAAAGAATTAATAGTACCGCTGTACAAAACAATAGTGAGGCCTCATTTAGAATATTGTATACAAGCATGGAGGCCATATCGCAAGAAGGACATAGATATGCTAGAAAGAGTACAGAGGAGAGCGACTAAATGATACCAAATCTGAGGGATCTTAGTTACGAAATACGCCTAAAAGAATGTGGTTTAACAACATTAGAGACCAGGAGATTGAGAGATCACATAGAAGTGTTTAAAATATTGAATGGTTATGAAAATATTGATAGAAACATTTTTTTCTCAGTTAAGAAAAATAGAAGGACCAGAGGACATGAAGCTACATTAGTAAAGGAGCAGTGTAGATTAGATATAAGAAAGTTCTCATTCTCACAAAGGACTGTAAATGAATGTAACAGATTATCTCCTGATTGTGTTGGTGCTAGTAGCGTGAATATGTTTAAAAATAAAATCGACACACACCTTAAAAAGGCGGGATACATGTAGATAAAAAGTATTGGACTCTCGATAAGCCAAAAGGCTTCCTTGTCCACCTGCCATCCAGAGTAATTTTCTGGATGGCAATCTTGTTAAATCTTGTTAAATCTTGTTAATTTAGGAATATTAGTTAATTTTGAATATTTAATCTTTTTATAGTAATTTTTAAAGAACATTTTAATTAATGTAATGCTATTAACTGAGATGTTTTTATGGTGATCAATTCTTCAGCTGCAACCATTGTAATGGTGGTAATTGAATTTGATGGCCTTGGTTCGTGTTCTATGGATTGATGTAAGCTGATGCATAATGTTGCTGGTTTGTTGCACCTCTAACTTGTTTCCTGCTGATCTGTAGAATTG